>AWOL01S0207490.1:0-12960 GCA_000715115.1 Nicotiana otophora
CAACTATATCTTTCTTCATCCGCCTCCACCAATAGTGCTGCCTCAAATCCTGATATATCTTCGTGGCACCTGGATGAATACAGTACCGCGAACTGTGAGCTTCCTGGAGAATCAGCTCACACAAATCATCTACATTAGGGACACATAGCCTGCCCTGCATCCATAATACACCATCATCTCCAATAGTGACTTCCTTGGTATCACCGTGCTGAACTGTTCCTTAAGGACAAGAAGATGTGGATTATCATACTGGCGCTCTTTAATGCGATCATATAAAGAAGACCGAGAAACCACACAAGCCAAAACTCGATTCGGCTCGGAAACATCCAATCTAACAAACTGGTTGGCCAAAGCCTGAACATCTAATGCTAAAGGCTTCTCTGCTACTGGTAAATATGCTAAGCTGCCCAAACTTTTCGTCTTATGACTCAAGGCATCGGCCACTACATTGGCCTTCCCAAGATGATAGAGAATGGTGATATCATAATCCTTAAGCAACTCCAACCATCTCCGCTACCGCAAATTAAGATCCTTCTATTTAAACAGATGTTGTAGACTCCGATGATCTGTATATACCTCACACTGGACACCATACAAGTAATGCCGCCAGATGTTTAAGGCATGAACAATAGCTGCTAACTCAAGATCGTGGACTGGATAATTCTTCTCATGTACCTTTAACTGTCTGGACGCATAGGCAATCACCCTACCGTCTTGCATAAGTATTGCGCCGAGACCAATACGCGACGCGTCACAATACACGGTATATGAATCTGAACTTGTAGGCAACACCAATACTGGAGTTGTAGTCAAAGTTGTCTTGAGCTTCTGAAAGCTCTCTTCACATTCATCCGACCACCTGAACGGAGCACCTCTCTGGGTCAACTTAGTCATAGGTGATGCAATAGACGAGAATCCCTCCATGAAGCGACGATAATAACCGGCCAAGCCGAGAAAACTCCGAATCTCAGTAACTGAAGATGACTTGGGCCAACTCTGAACTGCCTCTATTTTTTCAGATCCACCTTAATTCCTTCACTGGACACTATATGTTCCAAGAATGCCACTGAACTAATCCAGAACTCATATTTAGAGAGTTGAGCATAAAGTCTCTCCTCTCTCAGCCTCTGTAATACAATACACAAGTGTTGTGCATGCTCCCCCTGGCTACGTGAGTACACCAGAATATCATCAATAAATACCATGACAGATAAATCAAGATATGGGTGGAATACACTATTCATCAAATGCATAAATGTTGCTGGGGCATTGGTTAGCCCAAAAGACATCACAAGAAATTTATAGTGGCCATAACGAGTCTTGAATGCCGTCTTTAGAATATCCAAATCCCGAATTTTCAACTGGTGATACCCAGACTTCAAATTAATTTTGGAGAACACCTTCGCTCCCTAAAGCTGGTCAAATAAGTCATCAATACGCGGTAAGGGATATTTATTTTTGATTGTAACTTTGTTCAAATGCCTATAATCGATGCACATCCGTATAGTACCATCTTTCCTTTTCACGAACAGAACCGGTACACCCCAAGGTGACACACTAGGCGTAATAAACCCCTTTTCAAGGAGTTCTTGAAGTTGCTATTTCAATTCTTTTAACTCAGCTGGTGCCATACGATACAGAGGAATAGAAATGGGCTGAGGGCAAGTGCCCTGCACCAAGTCAACACCGAAATCAATATCCCTGTCGGGTGGCATACCCGGCAGGTCTACAGAAAATGCATCCGGAAATTGTCGCACGACCGATACTGAATCAATAATATGAGTATTTGCATCAACATCTCTCACAAAGGCAAAATATGACAAGCATCCCTTTCCAACCATACGTTGGGCCTCCAAATAAGAAATTACCCTGCTAGGAACAAGATCTAGAGAACCCCTCCATTCAACCTTTGGCAACCCCGGCATTGTCAACGTCACGATTTTTGCGTGACAGTCCAGAATAACATGACATGGAGACAACCAATCCATGCCCAGGATTACATCGAAATCAACCATACCGAGTAATAAAGATCAACTTTAGTCTCCAGATCCCCAATAGTTACCACACACGACCAATATACACGGTCCATAGTAATAATATCGCCCACCGGTGTAGATACACAAACGGGTAAAACTAAGGACTCACAGGGCATATCTATATAATGAGAAAAATACGATGATATATATGAATAAGTGGAACCAGGGTCAAATAATATAGAAACCTCCATGTGGCACACTGAAACAATACCTGTGATCACTACATCTGAGGCAACAACATCTGGCCTGGCAGGAAAAGCATAGAATCGAGCCTGCCCGCCTCCTGATCGGCCTCCCCCTCTTAGACGACCCTAGCTTCCTGACCCCTCCACCCCGAGATGGCTGGGCGGGTGGTGTAACTGTTGGTGCTGGTGCCGTCGGTCGAGGACTCTGTTATAGAGCCCCACTCAACAGCCTAGGACACTCTCTCTTGAAATGACCAAATTCTCCGCATTCGAAATAACCCCTCCTCTGATGGAACTGCTGCTCCTGATAACCCGAGGAATTACCTGTAGAAGTTTGAGCAGATGAGGCATGATGAGAACTTTGCGTTGGTAGTTCACTGAATGAAGACTGTCCTGAGTGAGCACTGTAAGAACCGTGGCTAACTGATGCACCACGATGAATAGGACGACCCGTCTGAGTGTGTCTGGAAGAACGACCCCTATCGTGATAAAACTGACCTCCTGAAGGAACACCACTGTAATCACCTGGACCACAAGGCCTTTTATCCTCTCTCTCTCTCCACGTTCCTGGCTACGAACCATCTCTATCTGCCGAGCAATGTCCACTGCCTCATCAAAAGTAGCACTAGATACTCTCTCTCTAGTCATAAGTAACCGCAACTGATATGTGAGGCCATCAATAAACCTCCTAATCCTCTCCCTATCAGTGGGAACCATCCAGACTGCGTGACGAGTCAACTCAAAAAATCTCATCTCGTACTACGTCACAGACATATCACCTTGGCGAAGCTTCTCAAACTGCCTGTGCAGCTCCTCTCTACGGGACTAAGGCACGAACTTCTCCAAAAAGACCACAGAGAACTGCTGCCAAGTAAGGGGTGCTGCTCCAACAGGCCTACGCCTCTCGTAAGTCTCCCACCATCTGAGTGCAGCCCCAAAAAACTAAAAGTAGTGAATGAGACCCCACTGGTCTCCAGAATACCCATTGTCCGAAGCATTCGTTGACACCTATCCAGAAAACCCCGAGCATCCTCTGACTCAGTACCGCTAAATGGTGGAGGTCGAAGCCTCTCAAATCTCTCAAGTCTCCTTTGCTCATCATCTGTCATAACAGGAACTACCGGGGCCTAAGCAACTGTAGTCGGCTGGGCTGGTAGTGTCCCCGGTACCTAAGTCTCTGTACTACCTGGTCTAGAGTAAGGGCAACAGGGGTATGAGTACCTCCCCCGGCCTGAGAAGTGACAAGTGCGGTCTGAGCCGAAACCACCTGAGCAAGACCAGTGCAAGCTGCCAATATCTGGGCCAAAGTCTCCTGAAGGCCTGGAATCTCAATGGGCACAGCTGGTGCCTGAGCTGGAGCAACTGGTGATACTACAAGTGCTGGTCCAACTGTGGTACGAGCTACATCTCGACCTCTATCTCGACCCCGGCCTCTACCACGACCTCGGCCTCTCGCGGCCCTAACTGGTGGCACTGGTGGCTGACCGTCCGATCCGGTAGTACGTGTCCTCACCATCTGTGAGAGAAAGAATAACAAAATTTTAGTTTCCGCAATCAACAAATTCGCACGACAGAATACAAGAAAGTGAAATTTTCCTAAGGGTTCTGCAGCCTCTCGAAGATAAGTACAGACGTCTCCGTACCGATCCGCAAGACTCTACTAAACCTGCTCATGACTCGTGAGACCTATGTAACCTAGGCTCTGATACCAACTTGTCACGGCCCAATATCCCAACCTGTCGTGATGGCGCCTATCTAGATACTAGGCAAGCCGATAATATCAATAAACTAAAATTTCTTCCAAGTTTAAAAATATAATAATTAAATACAATACGAAATCCCACAACTACTGATACGAACACTCCCCGAAACCTGATGTCACTAGGTACATGAGCATCTAATATGAATACAAATCTGGAAAAGTACGGTCTACAATAGTCTAAGACCAAAATACAGTAATAAGGAGATAGGGAAGGAGATACAAGGTCTGCGAAACACGACAGCTACCTCTAAATCTCCGAAAAATCAGCTTTACGGAAGAATCAACACCTGCTACGTCCGGGAACACCTGAATCTGCACAGGAAGTGCAGGGTGTGGTATGAGTACAACCAACTCAGTAAGTAACAATAATAAATAAGAAACTAAAGATAGTGGCGATCTATACAATTATAGTTCATGTTTAGTAATTCCATCAAAGAATAAAAATGCTTTCAAATCCGGCAGTTTAAGTCAAATCAATTTTTATACAATTCAAGTTCATGTAATCAGGATATAAAATCTTTCAGAAACTTCACCACAATAACAGATAGCAACTAAGTGCATCAACCAATGAAAAACAAGTACAGCCTCTCAGGACAACAATCACCCACTGGGCTCCCAGCCCTCAGCAATCACACTCAATGGGTACTCGCACTTACTGGGGGTGTACAGACTCCGGAGGGGCTCCTACAACCCAAGCGCTATAATCTGCACGGACAACTCACGTGCCATAATATAAATATCTGGATCCGCACGGCCAACTCACGTGCTATAGTATAATATATGGATCTACACGGCCAACTCACGTGCTATAGTATAATATATGGATCTGCACGGCCAACTCGCATGCTATAGTATAATATAAGGATCCGCACGGCCAACTCACGTGCTATAATAATATATCTAACAATCAGGCCCTCGGCTTTGCTCAGTCATCAATCTCTCCAGTCTCTCGGGCTCTCAGAAATCATGAAAAATCAGCCCAAACAACAATGATATGATGCATCAATAATGAACAATAGAGACTGAGATAAAATAATCAAGTAAACTATGACTAAGTACAAACAATAATTAAGCAAATAGTTCAACATGTACACGACCTTTGTGGGTCCCAACAGTACCAACATATAGCCTAAACATGGTTTCTAGTCAAATTTCCACAACACATAGAGAGCACATAGCTAACAACAAGTTATTCAACTATACAGTCTCACGGGACGGATCAAGTCACAATCCCCTCGGTGCACGCTCACACACCCGTCACCTAGCATGTGCGTCACCTCCAAAGTAATCACACGATACCAAATTCCGGGGTTTCATACTCTCAAGACCAGATTTAAAACTGTCACTTACTTCAGAGCGTGAAATTCTTCACTCTGCTTTGCCTTTGCCTTGCAAATCGGCCTCCGGATGCCTTGAATCTAGTCACAAATAATTCGTTTCAGTCAATAATATTTATTGGAAATAACTCCATAAGAAAATGTTAATTTTCCATAAAAATCCGAAATTACACTCAAAATATTGCATGTGGGGCCTATGTCTCGGAACCCGATAAAAGTTACAAAATCCGAAAGCTTATTTCACCACGAGTCTACCCATACTAATTTTACCAAAATCCGACCTCAACTCGACCTCCAAATCTTCAAATCTTATTTTCAAATCCCTAAGTTCAAACCCCGATTTACACCTCAAAACAATGTAATCTAGTCGGATTATTCGATGATAATGCAATATTATGGAGTAGAAATAATCATAAGGGACTTAACTCAAGTTTTTCCGTGAAAATCTTGCTCAAAATCTCCCAACCCGAGCTTAAATGCCCAAAAATGGCAAAAGTTCGGAACCCCTCTGTTTTTGTACTGCCCTGGGGTTTTCGTACCTGCGGCAACTTGGCCGCTTCTGTGCCAAACACATGTGCGGAAAAACCCCCGCATTTGCGCCTTTGCCCGCATTTGCACCTTTGCTCGCATCTGCGCCCCTGTGTGCGCTTCTGCGCAAGCCGCTTCTGCGCGCTTCCTTCCGCATCTGCGCTCACGCAGGTGCGAAATTTTCCTCGCACCTGCGACCACTGTCCCACACTCCATTTTCGCATCTGCACTTGCCAAGCTCGCTTCTACGAGCTCGCACCTGCGATGGAATTTCCGCAGGTGCGATTGCATCAGAGGGCAGAAACTTCAGCTTTTTCTTTTAAAGTCTGAATTGATCCGTTAACCATCCAAAACTCACCCGAGCCCCTCGGAACCTCAACCAAATATACCAACAAGTCCTAAAACATCATACGAACTTAGTCGAACCCTCAAATCACCTCAAACAATGCTAAAACCATGAATTACACCCCAATTCAAGTCTAATGAACTTTGAAAATTTTAATTTCTACCAACGACTCCGGAACCTATCAAATCATGTCCGATTGATCTCAAATTTTGCACACAACTCATAAATGACATAACGGAGGTATTCAAATTTTCAGAATCGGATTCCTACCCTGATATCAAAAAGTCAACACCCCGGTCAAACTTCTCAAAAATTAAACTTTCGGCATTTCAAGCCTGATTCCACTACGGACCTTCAAATAATTTTTCGGACATGCTCCTAAGTCCAAAATCACCATACGGAGCTGTTGTAATCATCAAAATTTAAATCCGAGATCTGTTACACATAGGTCCACATCCGATCAACTTTTTTAACTTAGATTTTAATTATGAGATTAAGTGTCTCATTTCATTCCGAATTCCTTTCGGACCCGAACCAACTAACCCGGTAAGTCATAAAATAACTATAAAACATAAATTGAGCAATAAATTGGGGATTGGGGTTATTGTTCTCAAAACGACCGGCCGGGTCGTTACACATAGATTATGGATATGAAGTTGTGGAAGATGTGCATTATTTAAACAATTATTCACAACTCAATTAACCTTAGAACTATTTACAACTTAATAAATTACCAATATTCTATATCTCGAATTATTTTGATATCTATTATTAATATGTATAAGAGATGAGCTAGCTAGAAATTACCATTTTTTGGTGCCCTGACAGAACTCTTTGGCCTAAATAGTGAAAAAGGCCTCATGTACAATCTAAAAAACGATCTAAAGAGAATTGGCATAAAACTCAACTATTCACAACTCACTTCTTGACAAAGATCCAAGACAAATAAGAAACAGTAGTAACACAATCTGGTAAAATAATTCAAACGATCATATGCCCTTACTATTTAAGTGACATTCCTCCGTCATGCGATATCTCAAAGTTTACTTTATGTAACAATTTACCATGGACGATCAAATACTCATATCAAACATAGATGACAAACTCAAAATATTTAAACAAATTCGAGTCATGCCTTTTAATCATGGAATAAAACTGGAAATATCGAGATGAGATAAAGATGGACCTTTGTATTAATGAAGCAAATACAAAGTTAAAATTTCGGCCGGAACAACTGGACAACGACTGAGACCTTTAAACAGTGACCTTGCTGGAGCCTCAAACGGAATCGATAACCTCGAACGGACTCGCCGGACAGCAACTTCAATTCAACCTCTCGCTTCCCTTTTAATGTTGCTGCTTTATGTCAAAGAAGAAGGACTGTTTCGCTGGAGTTTTTAGCCTATTTTCATGGCTGTTTTGGGCTGATTTCGAGGTGTTTTAGAGCTGAGTTCGAGGTGATTAATGGCTGGTATTCATGGCTGCATTTTCATGGAGTTTTAGCCTATTTTTCAGGTCGTTTTTGGGTGGTTATGGACTGTTTTTCAGCTTGGTTTTCTTTTTCTTACGAGCTGCTGCGCCGGACCTAAAACTCTAGGGTTGTCCGCCTTCTAAATCGTCCCCCTTTTATTTGTGAAGTGTGTGAGCTATATATAGAACGTGTGTGTTGATGGAAAAAGAAGAGTGGGGACATGGGGGAATCATGTGTATGTGTATGTGAAGGAATTGGGGATATGGGGGTTGGGATGTGAGGCAACGTGTGTATAGGTAGTGATTAGTTAGATTAGATATGAGTTAATCTTTTGGTTTTATTTTAGTTTTTTTTTCTTCTTCTTTTCCTTTTTGTTTTTCTTTAAAAGATAAAATATAAAGATAAGAAAAATTAATTACCAAATTTTTAGACTAAAATAATATAGGCAAACTAAATATTTACATTATAATTTAAATGACACCCAAAATATGCTAAAGCTAAGCTAACTTATTTATTATAATTCTAATTTAAAGAAACCATATATTTTTGTAAATTTTCTTTTTCTCTTTATAAATAGGAATAAGATTTATACTATAATCATGTGAATATGTTTTTTGTAATTTTTAACTTTTCTCAAATAAAACCTATTAAAAATAAGATAAAAGTTTAAAATATCAGGATTAGACCTAGAAAAAATATTTACACTAAAATAGTATAGAATCTGGTTGTGATAAAATATTAGGTGTTCACACCTGTTGTTGTCCAATTTGCCTTAATGGGATAATATCCTGTATCTTACCAACAAGTGATACTATCACAATTAAAAACAAACGAACTATGTACAAGCATAATGTTACTTTATAAGACACTGAAATTGAAAATTCAACAGAATGTATAGTGTTTATGTATTTCTATTAAATTTTTGTGTTATTATGATTTATGATATTATATTTATTAGAAGAAAATTAAATCTTAAAAAATCGAATTCACGCTTTTACTACATGGAAAATCTATTTCTTCCATTTTCAGTTTCATTCTTAGCCAAATTCCAAGACTTCCATCCCTTATGTGAAGATCTTGCAGTGTAATATTTACACATTTATGATATTAGTTCTTCAATAGTTATTGTGCTTTAATTTTTTTTTTTAAGTAAAAAAAATGGTAGTATTTGATGTATATATCTTTCGAAGGTTTATTTTGTTGGACTTTGATATGGTCTAAGATTTAGGTTAATAGGAGAACTTTACGAACGTTGTTATCACTTGCTTTACTTGTTATCCTAATATTATTTTTCAAAAATGGAAAAAAGTCCTTTTGTCTTTTTAATTTCTTTTTATCTTTAATGTGCTTAAGGATTACAAATATCGTATTCTAACAATTAACATTCATGAGGCTTACACCTACTTTAAAATAAAATCACATAAACCCCACATTTTGTTAAAGTGAAAGAGAAAGGAGAAGAAATGAACCGTAGAAAATGTGAAGTATTAGTTACTTACCTGCAAAGTTAAAGCGGAAACACTGGTAAGAGATGCATAGTACAGAAAAATATATCATTTGCCCAGTAAATCATATATGCCAATATGTAGTGAAAGAGTAAACAAGTTAAAAAGTGAAAGCCAATCTGGGTAACATTATTTATTGAGGATGAAGGATATCACTGTGTGTGGAGTTTAAATACACATGAAAGAATTCGGCCAAAATTAAAACAGTTATTTTTACGACATTAAAACAGTGGAGGTTATAGACTTGAAGAGTCATAAACCCTAATGAAGAGTTGTGACGTTGTGATATGGATTTTAAATTTTAAACAATTAAAATGGACAAAATGAAAGGAAAAACACAAAAAAAATAGGAAAAAGATAAATAAGATTCCTACACCATTGAGATGCCACATCACCTCCTTCATGTCCTTATATATATATATATATAAATGTGTTGCGCTCTCACCATGTCACGATCCAAAATCTACTATAGGCCGTAAGACGCCCAACGTCGTCGTTAGGCAAGCCAACACTTAATCATGGGCGAATCTACATACTAAATTTGGGTGCTTCAGCACCCATTAACCTTACCACATGGCATGTATTAGCTATATAGAAATGTGAGGCGTTTGATATATTAAACCAGGAAGCACCCAGGTAGCAAAAAGGCTGATGGGTGCTTTGGTCAAGCAAGGATAGTGACTGCTTTTATAGTAGAGGGGTTGGGAGTTCGAAACTCACTCATAGTATGCTTTAATTTTGCTTTCTTCCTTTACCCCATTTAGGTCTCCTTTTTTAATTTTTATCCAGTAGCTACATTTTTTATCCAATACTACTACTTTATTTATTTCCATCCCAGACTACTTTTTCCCTGAATTTTATTTTACCTTCCCCTTTTTTATAAAGTTTTTCCTTTTGTATTTTACCTAGAAATTATCTATAACAAAGAAAGAAAGAAACTTCAAAGTTTGACCCTTCTAAAAACAAATAGTTCCTCTAGAGTGGCAAAATACATTAAAAATATTCTCACCAGTTGCATTTTTCGTTACACGCGTTTATTATATTAATACTATTTTTTATTAACTTTTTTTACCGTCATGTTCAAATAGTTATGCACTTATACTATGTGATTGGTAGTAACTGTACGTCAAGAAAAGTTAAGCACCCACGAACCCAAAATCTTGGATCTGGCACTGCACTTAATTATTCATTTTATTAGTTTTAAAATCATGAATCTTGTTCAGATAGAGAAGCTAGTGCATTTAAAATAAATCGTGGTTACATACAATATATTTAAAATATAAAGTACAAGTGTGCCAATGTAAAACAATCCAAAAACAACTTCTATAACAACCCCCAAAATCTGGTGTCACAAGTGCATGAGCATCTACTAGGATTGTAATAAAGTACAACATCTGTCTGGAATATAAGTTAGACAGAAGAATGTAAATAACTCTGATGGAGACTCTTTATGTTGCGAATCGTAACATGGAATGCAGCTCACCATAAAGTCTCCGCAACAGCCGTGCCTTGGCGCCCAAAAGACCACCAGACATATATATATATATATATATATACACACACACACTTGCACAATAAGTGCAGCAAGTGTAGCATGGGTACATAAATCAACGCGTACCCAGTAAGTATCTAGCCTAACCCCGGATAAGTAGTGACGAGGGGTTAACATCGACACTTACTAGTGGTCTAATAAATCAAATACAGTAGGAAGTAAATAAATTTAAGGCAGGGTAATAAACAATATAAACAAATATTGGTATGTGATACAATCCTCCTCCGAAAAGTAAACTCAAGCTCTCGGTCATCAGTTACCTCCTCAACCGGAGTATATATGAAATGGACCTCACCAGATAGGTCGTCACAACTCAAATCAGGAAAAACACACGGATACGCTGGTTTCTTGTCAAGTATTACGCACGATGCTGCCGAGGCGAACATCCCGATCCCATAAAAGTATTTTATAGAAATACCGAGGCGAAGGGCTCAATCCCATAAGAATGTGGTACTGCCGAGGCGAACGACCCGATCCCGTAAGAATATGATATTGATAAGGCCAACGGCCCGATCCCATAAGAATATGATACTGCCGAGGCGAACGGTCTGATCCCATAAAAGCTATCACCGGGCTAATACACAAAGAAGCACAATTTCTATTAACGGTCCAGTAACCCGCTAATACTCAAAGTAACTGAAATTCATTCTTTACGAATCCTTTTTCAAGTTTCAATATAATTTAGGCACTTAAATTAACAAGTAGCGTGCAAACCATACAAGTATTTCTTTATTTGGGTCCTAAAACTACCCGAACTTAAGCATGATTAGTAGCTACGCACAGACTCTCGTCACCCCGTGCGTACGTAGCCCCCAAAATTAGAAGCAAATAGTAATTTAAAATATTTTACAAGGTTAGGCAAGAGACTTACCTTGTCTCAAAGCTCACTTTTCGGCCCACAAATTCACTCTAAAGCCTCAACTTAGTGTCGAACAATCCGAAACTAGCCAAATATTATATAAATTAATCAATACACACTCAAAAGTTCATAATTTAGCTATTAGAGTAATTACCCAACCCAAATTGGAAAATTCTTAAAATTCATTCTCGTGCCCACGTGCCCGGATTCCAAAACTTTTCGAAGATAAATATTACTCATAACCTCACGAACTCAAATATATTATTTCTACCCAATTTCATAATTATTTTCGTGGTTAAATCTCATTTTTATCAAAACCTAGATTTTTCAACTAAACTCATAATTTATTCAATTTATGTGTTAAGAACCTACCCAAAATACATGTATTAAACTCATATTGTTTAGAAATTACTTACCTCAAAGTGCTACGTGATAACGCCTCGTCAATGAGCTCTAAATCCGACCAACAAATGAGAGAAATGAAGAAAATGAGCCTAAGTCTCGATATAAATGAACCCCACTGCTTCAGCGATTTTCGTACCTACGATCACACTATCGCACATGCGGCTCCGTTTCTGCGGAAAAAATCATCGCAGGTGCGGTCCATGCCCAGGTCTTCCATTCTCGCTTCTGCGGCAAAGCCTCGCTTATGCGAGCCCGCTTATGCGGCGAATGTGTCGCACCTGCGAACCCAGGCTAGCTGGCACCCTTTCGCTTCTACGATCGGCTTCCTCGCACCTGCGAACCCAGGATGGCCGGCACCCTTCTGCTTCTACGAACGGCTTCCTCGCACTTGCGCCTTCACAGGTGCGGTTCCTGCTCCACTTTTGCGATCACTGACCAGTCCACGCCAGGCCGCTTCTGGGGTCATTGGCTCGCTTCTGCGAGCTCGCACCTGCGGTAGATTCTTTGCTGGTGCGATTGCACCAGAACCCCTGTTGCTTCATCCCTCCTTCCAAGTTCAACCATGTTCCGCACATCGTCCGAATAGCACCCAAGGCCCCCGGGGCCTCGCCCAAATATACCCACAAGTTCGTAATCATAAGACGGACTCGCTCGACCCCTTAGAACACGTAAAACAACATTAAAACTAAGAATTGTACCCCAAACCAAATCAAATCAACGTATGAACTTCAAGTTCTTCCAACTTACTCCGAACAAGCTGAATCGTATTTAGACTATCCGGAACGACACCAAATTTTATGTATAAGTCATAAATCACCATACAGAATTTTTTTCAAAAAAAGAATCCCAAACGGATCTCGATAACATCAAAACTTACTTCAAACCAAGTTTAAAGAACTTGAAAACCTTAAATGCTCCAACTTTCAATATTATGCGCCGAAACGCTCCCGGGTCATCCGAAACCCGATCCGAAC
>AWOL01S0207563.1:0-14915 GCA_000715115.1 Nicotiana otophora
TGAATTATTCTAACAAATATGCAAAACAACATCAAAGGTTTCATATTTACTAGAGAACAGGGTTTAGGTATATATGGAGTAGTCATCAACTATAACCAGAATATATCTCTTGCCACATCTACTCATGACCCTCATAAGACCACAAAGGTCCATATAAAATAATTCCAGGAGTCTAGAGATACTCACTACCTTCTTAGATTTGAAAGAAAATCTAAAATGCTTGCCTCTAACACACACATCACACACTTTATCTCTCACGGTCCAAAATTCCACCAAGTCGTGATGGCACCTAACTTAACCTACTAGGTAAGACAACTAACATATAATACAACTCGAACAAATATTCATCATTAAATAATAATACAAAAATTAATACAACTATACCAGCAACTGGTAGTAAAATTTATGAGCCACTAAGATTTAGATTGACACCGCCGGTAGGAAGAAAATATAATATTTGTTTGAATATTTATAAGCAAAAGTACAAATTCTAAACTACCATCAACAAAGTAGTAGCTTGCATCTGGAATGCTCGTACGTCTTTACTACTAGCCTTCATCCACAACAACTCAACTCCAAAATCTGCACGCAAGGAACTGGAGTATAGTATAAGTACAACCGATCACATGTACTCAGTAAGTATCTTGACTAACCTCAGTAAAATAATAACGATATTTTTAAGTTAAAATATACCCAGTTTATACATATAATATGCAACTCAATAGCATGTATAACAATAGAGAAATACTCAAGGAACGACCAATTAATATCAGATGTAACAAGAAGGTGATATGAATGCCTTTCAAATTACCAGATCAAAGCATGTGCAAATATACCAAATCCATATATCAATGTAATGTGCACCAAGTAGCTCAACTCAATTACTTTTACATGACAGCAAGGGACTACGCAAATAAGAATCATTTTCTCAACAATACTCAATTAGTATTTATATGGATGCTTCTACATGAGTTCAACATGCCATTGTATAATAATGCGCATTCTTTTCAATCAATCCGACTCTCTCGAGGTGTCCAACAATTCACTAGTAAGTCCCATATTTGTGTATAATACATCAACTAGCATAAGTAGAAGATATGCATAAATAAAGCATGTAAAATACATGAATATGCACAAAGGATTCACTTGACTGGTTAATGCTTCCACTTTTATGTTCAAAACTCATCACATCGAATCCCACATCATAACCAACCAGAAATCCTTCGGTTTCTCACGACCTACATCTACACCATCAAGAGAAACACATGAGAGGGTGACCCCAAAGCGATGAATCCATATTCACATACTGCATGACAAATACCTCGTGCACTACATGGCAAAACCCACGTGCTAACAATAATGTCAATATCACCATAACCGCATGGTAGAAACCTCGTGCCATTAAATTATCATAATATTCACACGACAGAAACCTCGTGCCATTAAATTATCATAATATTCACACGACAGAAACCTCGTGCCATAATAATAACAACGCCAGCATATCCACAGGGCAGAAACCTCGCGCCATAATACAGTCTATATTCGAGAACTATATGCAGTAGTATATGCATATGAATAAGAGATGAACTCTATGCATGATATATGTATGTATATAATAGATGAATAAAAAATTCAATAGATAATTCATCCACCAAATGTTCATTATATCCAATTAAGCATCAAAGGCTTAAATACGACCTCTAGCATGAATACGGAAACTCAAGTAGTCTTACAACAACTTAAAGCATATCATAAGAATAACATGTGCAAATGTGTGTTCATAATATAATGTGTGATTATGGCTAAATCAAGTACATCATAAATCTTAAGAATGGCTAATCGTGCCTAAAATAAGGTTATATTAACCTAAATATTATCTCTAGTATGGTTTATGGTGCTCACATTAAAACAAGTAGAACACACAATCAACAAAGCATAAAGTAATCTAGAGTCTACCCAGAGTATGAATAACTATGGTACATGTATGTATATATGCTC
Source organism: Nicotiana otophora (assembly GCA_000715115.1). NCBI lineage: Eukaryota > Viridiplantae > Streptophyta > Magnoliopsida > Solanales > Solanaceae > Nicotiana > Nicotiana otophora. The sequence goes on from AWOL01S0207563.1 coordinate 2,002, forward strand.
GTCACCTCGCATATACATTACCCTCACATGTAGCAAATAATATCATTTATTCTTCCAAGCAATATTTAATCAACAACAATCCTCTTTCCTTTTAAATCCAACTCCAAATGGCTCGAATCTAGTCAAATATTACTCAAATGACTCAATATAAGCTTTAGGAATTTGTTTCATAACAAAAAGATTCAATCTTTAACCCAAATCAAAAAGTCAACCTAGGGCCCCGGGCCCAATATCCAAAATTGATCATAGATATAGTTCACTCATAACCTCACGCGTCCATATATATATATATATATATATAAAATTAGATTTCAAATCGGTTTTCAATTTCATAATCAAAACCCCAAAGTCACTCTCTTAAGTTCATACCAAAAATTCCAATTCTACACTCTAAATCCTTGATTTAGGACTCAGAAATCCGCGTAGATTTTTGAAATATAATCACCAATGAGTAAAAATTACTTACCCTCTTGCCTTGTATGAAACGCTCCTTGAACATTCGTCTTTCTCCAAGTCTAGAGTTCAAAATATGAGAGAATAAGCCAAAATATCAAAATTCCACTTAAAATATATTGTCCAGTGATGCCCTATGAGATCGTTGTCACTACCCATGCCATCGCGATTTGTAAAACTCCTGCCTCCTGCCAGCTCTGTTACGCGATCGCGAACCCCCTCATGCAATTGTGCTCCATAGCCTACCAATGCTTCACGATTGCGGTCGCGTACCACACGATCGTGATGAACAACCTACCCGCCAGACCTCTCCCTACGCGATCGAACAACTCCAACCGCGATTGTGACTCAATCACCCAGTCCCACTCCGCTATTGCGACACCTCTTTCACAATCGCATAAAACAAAAACCCGTTTCACCTATTTCCTCCTCCGCAATCACGATACGTTTCTATGTGATCGTGATTCATACCACAGACTGCAAAAACCAGCAACTCAACTTAGCTAAAGAATGATCTGAAACCACCTTAAACTCACCCGAGCCCCTTGGAACCCCATCCAATCATCGTAATGAGTCTATATACCTTATTCAAACTTGTCCAAAGTCTCCAAATACGAGTAACAACATCAAAACCAAGAATCACGCATCAAACCAAGATCAAACTTTCACAAGTTCAAAATTCTAACTTTTTACTAGAAGCGCTGAATCAACCTCGGGCCACCAGAAGCCTAACCAAATATACATGCAAATGGAAATCATCATATGAACCTATTGGAACCTTCAAAACAACAATCCAGAGCTGCTTACATAAAAAGTCAAACCTCTATCTACTCTTCCGACTTAAAGTTTCTAGATTAAGAATTACTCTTCCAAATCACCCCCGAACCTCTCAAAAATCAAAACCAACCATACTCACAAGTCACAATATATCATAAGAAGTCATTCACAGTCTCATATCACAAGACGAAATGCTAAACTCAAAACGACCAATCGGGTTGTTATATTCTCCCCCTCTTAAACATACATTTATCCTTAAACGTGCCAAGAATCATTCCAAAACCGTCAAATCACTAGATAAACTCATCATACACATGACCAAGAGTGATCTCATACCGACTCAATCTATATAAGCTCATTAATACAATCTTGGCTGAATATTCCTCCTTCAACCTTTGCCCATAAGCCCTCGAACCAATTTTCAATATCCAAAACTCCCTCTAAGATATGATTATTGTATATATATATATATATATATATATATATATATATATATATATATAGACACACACACACACACACATGTTGTATCAATCTCCATAAGATGCATCAAGTCATAAATGTATTCTGAGATGTAACTACACGATGCACCCCATATCTCATATGCACCATATCTTTTGCCCGCAATAACTACCCATTATCAAACCCGGTATGGTAATATACCTCATATCAAATAATACCTCAATTTCAAACTTTTGCAACACTGCTAATGTTAAAAATGTGTACAAAATCATAACTGCCTATCATATCAACAAGTCATGGAGTTTTTCCGCCCGACAAGAACCATTGCCAAATTCTAAGTTGACTAATGGCATGCTTCTTCCAAATATACCTTATCCAAATCCAATTGCACTAATTACATGTCCAATAACTTGTTTTTACCTGGTACAATCTGCTTGACTAACATGCCACACAAAATGCCACCTAGAACCTCATACTACACAATTCATGCACCAAACAAGCAACAACTCAAAATATGATGAAAAATGGAAAGAGAATCGAATAAGAGAACTACCCAACAAGTTTAATAGATATACAATAAAAGCATAACTCTATGAACCCATCCCACAAAGGAGAAATAAAACACTCGAAACAAGCACAAAGAATCATATCCAGACATAACACTATTGCGGTGTACAATCTGATCCAATGTCATACTGTTGTGGCATGCAATCCGATCTAACATAACATTGTTGTGGTGCACAACCCGATCCAAACATATCAATCCACATAGGAAAACCCATTCAGACACAATTCTCATACTCACTAACATATGTGTATCAACAACAAGCACGTAAAGTGCATAAACATAATCATGGGGAGACATATAGCATAATATACTACGACAAATGTTAAGCACGACTAAGGTGCAATAAGCAAATAAACATTTCAAGATCCATCTCATTAATATATCACCACAAGGACTAAACAGGACCACACCACTCATATGAATAATCAAGTAATCTCACAACCTATCATAGTATAAAAAAAGTAACACACGAAACAAATTAGGGCATGAATAAGACCAATTTTGCCCGATGACACACCCATAGAAAATACTGCACTGAGTAAGCAAATTCAATCCAATGTCATATTTATAATCTTAGGTATATCAATAGGCCCCTTAACTGATTCAAACCATCATGAATAGGTAAACAACCTTACAAAGGTCCACAGTGACCCATTCTAATTCTCACTCGTGAACACACAAGAGATCTCTAAACCAATGGCCTCAATTGTGAATTTATACATGCAACTCATTTTCAACCTAATTATAACTACACCACTAATGATTAGCTATAACCTTGCGAAACCCAACGCATAAAATACACAATCCTTGATTCTCCAAGTCCTTACTCAACTTGTTTATCATCCCAACACACAAAATAGTGCCAACAACCTCTCGAACTATACTCTTCCAACCAAGAATTCCTAGAATATACATCACTAGACCTAAGCATATCATTATGCCCCAAACACCATATTCCACAAGCTCGAACAAGCACAAATCTCCTAATGTCACCCTCCAAGTACACATGCAAGCTGACCATAACCAAGGAGATAGTTTCACCTCTAAAAATCCAACTTCTAATTTCAAAAGTACAAGACTCCTCATCCCAATGAAAATGCCTACTCAAATATAACTATGAAGTCACATATGCAAGCATCTCCAAAACGTGTATCTCTGCATATCCTCCATGCCAAACGACTAAAATCTGAACCTCAATGATATATTCCCTTTCTTGGTGATGATAAAATCTGTACTACCATGCTCCTTAAGTAACTCAAAACATCTACGCTATCTCTGATCCCAATCCTTATGCCTAAAGACGAATAGCTACTTTGCAAAGCAATTCAAACCTCACACGACTCACCACATCCTTCTTGATGCCATACCTAAGTACAAGAATCCCATGGTCTAATTCCAAATCACAAGTAGGATAGTCATCAAAGTTTTAGGACCAGTTACATAACAATCAACAATAAAAATTGAATCTATCCAAACCAGTCAAGTCACGCAAACTGCTAAATCTAGATGTCCTATCACAAAAGTGACTGCAATGGCCCATCATACTAAACAAATCGATCATTTATATTACCATGTTGATCCAAGTAACTTATACACCGATCAAAGTTCTTTAGATCACCTTTGACTTGCCATCAAGGCACACCCTTCTTTCAAATACCCTGTGCTCTGTAAGCAAAACTCACATCTAGTGATCCCAATAAGGAAACACGCCATCCTAAGATCAATAAGCCACTCCATTCTCTTCATGCTCCCATAAGTACCTCAAACTGAATTATTTGATCTAAAATGAATATGAAGTTATTCCTTTCATCTCTCTAATACTGCAATATAAAATCAATAATAATACAAAATTACCCCAAGTCTCAATCATAATCCAATGCAAATCTCAATTCCTTAGCCATACAATGAAATTCGGCATGGAACTTAAATCTACTAGAACCATTCTCGAGAGTGCTATACTTTGTGCTCCGTTAGCACATAAATACTTTAAAGAAACAACCCCATCCTTCGGCAACTGAGCCCTTTCTCTTCGCACACTATTTCCACAGGAATATCAAACCTGAGTCATTCCACAATCTCCATATATTAATAATGTATAATACATCATCTATCTAGAAAATTCCTTTCCCAAATCATCCTCGATATCACCCTTCTCAAGTCATAGGTAATCCAGAAGCGTATCCTAGTCCAATAATCACAACAACACATGCCCATATGACCCGATCGTCGGTGGTAGACTATCCCACCTATCTTGAAGACATAATCACATTATCCAATAATCCACAATAACGTTTCTTCCTTAACTTTCATAATCTGGCACTGTTACTCTACTGAATTTCTCATAAGCTCATATAACACTAGTCATCACACATTCCAAATTATCAGCCTAAATGCATACCCATTTTTGTGACCATCGTGCCAACTTCCTCAAGCGATCCGAACTCTCATTGTAGTACATACATTCCATTGGATAGCAGGAAAAACTCTTCATACAATCCTTACAAAAGTTCATACAACCTCTAACCTTCTCACATGAGATAACCCACTTGTGCAGTCTAAACCTGATCTCAAGTCCTTTAAACTGCCCTACCTTCCCAACACATAAAACAATCTCTCACCTCATCCATGACATCACAAGCCGTCGGTGCACAACTTATATTGAGTACTCAATATCGCATGTGATGAACAGAAAAGAACTGAAGATATGGACTTCAAGATGAAACAATGTTGCACGATAAGGAAATAAAGAAAAGGTTTTTTCTAGATGCCCTGTAGCCTCTCGAAGATAAGTATAGAAGTCATCATACCAATTCGCAGACACTTGCTCATGACATGAACCTATAAACCTAGGTCTCTGATACCAACTTGTCACGACCCAAAATCTCACCAAGTTGTGATGACACCTAACTCAACATGCTAGGTGATGTTGCCCAAACTCACACCACAAATATAGGTAGTGTGGCGGTCGAAGTAATAATAAAACCCAACGCAAGTCGAGGTCGAATCCTCAGGGAGTTAGAATTGGGATTAGGTATATATTTAGTGCAATTGTACAATATGCCTTAGATTACACTTCCACATTATTGTTTGTTGTTTCTACTTCTACTTCAAACTATTGATTGCAATTATAAAACTAGAAGACAATATTTTTGGTTTTGGTTGTTTTACAAATGATAAAAGATCTAGGGTCATGACTTCCACCTAGGTGATTACCTAATGGGTTGAAAACTCTAGGACAAGCCTGATTGGTCGGGGTTGTAATATAGTAATGACACGCAATTACCCACTATATACCTCTCGATAGTTTGAGTGGTTTTGCCCAATTTGACTTTCTCAAGTCCAAATGGGTATTGTACAAAATAAGTGATAACTGCTCAAGTCGGGTCTTACTATATCTAGATTCAATCCTTTAATTGGGGATATCAATTTCTTGAGTTCACCCCAATTGCTTATTAGCCATGTTTTTCTAGACTTAGTCTCTCTTTCTCAAGTAGAGACTAAGTCAACTAGGCATGAATCATTGTTTGCAACCATTAATTGTTGAATGCAAGCAAGAACTAGGCTAAATATCACTAACTCAATCACAAATAAATCCTAAATCAAACATTCATTAAGTACCCACACTAGGGTTGGGCCACAACCCTAGCTAGAAATTTAGCTACTCATGAAAAATGAAGAAATACAAGAAGAAATTAAGATAGAGTGCATAATAATTGATTAGGGAAAGAAAATCTAATGTTTAGAAGCTAATCTAGCACAATATTACTCAAAACAGTAAAGGAAAATGGCTCAGGTGCTCTCCCAAAACAAAACTTACCCTATAAATGACAAAAAGTTCTATTTATACTAAGCTGAAAATATCTGATAAAAATGCTCCTGCGGAGGTTGTGCGGCCGCATAATTATGTGTGTGGTCCGCACAACGAGACTTGGCTTGACAGGTTCCAGTTCTACGGCCGCACAATTCTGGATTGCGGCCTCACTCCATCAACTACTGCAGACCGCACATTTATGAGTGCGGCCACACTCTTGCTTATGCGGTCGCACAATTATAGTGTGGTCCACACTCTTGGATCGTAAGCTCTGGTTATGTGAAACTTCTGCGGATCGCATAAAAATAAATACGTTCGCGCTCTTGATTATGCGGCCGCACAAAAATAGTGCGGTCCGCATTTCTTCTTGAACTTGAAATCCCATCTCTCTGATCTTTGACTTCTGCGGGCCGCATAATATTGAGTGCGGCCGCACTTGTCATTATGTGGCCGCACAATTATGGTGCGGCCCGTACTCCTTCAACTTATCCAAAACCAGCTCTTTGAATCTCCTCTTCTGCGGCTGCACAATATTTGTGCGGTCGGCATATTCTGAAGGAAAATTGACATGGCTCTTTCTTTGTTTTGCGGCCGCATACAGTATTGTGCGGTCCGCACTGTGGGCCTTTTGCCTTATTTTGGTCCTTGTCCACTTTTGACTCCTTTATGAGTTGGTTTTGACTTCTTTGGCTCATTTCCCAATGTTCATGTACAAAAGCACATTTCATTAATTTTTGGGAATACCTTTAAGCATTTTTGAGCTAAGATTTGGTAGGACATGCCACTAAGATTTAGATTTATAATACTGGTATAAAGAAAATACAACATTTATTTGAATATACATAAACAGAAATACAAATCCTAAACTATCATGAACAAAGTGGTAGTTTGCATCTAGAACGTTGGTACGTCTTCAATGCTAGCCTTCTTCATCCACAATAGCTAAACTCCAAAATCTGTACGCAAGGTGCAAAAATATAGTATGAGTACAATTGATCACATTTACTCATTAAGTATCTTGACTAACCTCAATAAAGTAGTAGCGAGGTTTTTAAGTCAAAAGATACTCACTTTATATATATAACCAACATATCATTAGCATGTATAACAACAGACAAATATTCAACAAACGACCAATTAACATCGGATGTCAACAGTAAGGTGCACGATTCAGGAATAAGGTAATAGGCATGCCTTTCAAATAACCATATCAATGCATGCACAAATGCACCAAATTCGTATATAAATGCAATTTGCACCAAGTAGCTCAAACTCAATTACGTTTACATGATCGTAGGGGACTGAAAAATAAGGCTAATTTTCTCAACAATTTTCAATTAGCATTTATATGGATTCTTCTACATGAGTTCAAACTGCGGTGTATGTTAATACTCACCCTTTTCCATCAATCTGTCACTCTCTAGTATATAATGTATCAACTAACATATGTAGAAGATATGCATGAATAAAGCATGGTAAATTGATGAATATGCAAAAAGGATTCACTTGAATGGTTAAAGCTTCAACCTTTATGCTCAAAACGCATCACATCGAATCCCAGATCACAATCAACCAGAAATCTGTCAGTTTTCCTCAACCTGCATGCACGCCATCGAGAGAGAAACATGAGAGGACAGCCTTAGGGGGATAGATCCATATCCACAGGCTACACGATAGAAACCTCGTGCTAACAATAATGTCAATATCGCCATAACCGCATGGCAAAAACCTTATGCCATAATAGTATTACAATAGTTACACGGTAGAAACCTTGTGCCATAACAATAACAATATCACAATATCCGCATGGCAGAAACCTCATGTCATAATCCCAGTCTATATCTGAGAATCATATGCATGAGTGTATGCAAATGAAAAAGAGATGACCTCTATGCATTTCTGTGCCATAACAATAATAATGTCATAACATCCGCACAACACAAATCTTGTGCCATAATCCAGGTCTATATCCAAGAATTATATGCATGAGTCTATGAATATGAATAAGAGACTATGCGTAATATATGCATGTATATAACACATCAACAAGTAATTCATCTACCAAATGGTCATTATATCAAATTACGCATTAAAGACCTAAACATAACCTCTTACATGAATAAGGAAACTCAAGTAGTCATACAAAAATTTAAGGCATATCACAAGATTAACATGTGCAAATATATGTTCATAACATAATATGTGACTACGGCTAAATCAAGTAAATCATCAATCTTAAGAAAGGCTCATCGTGACTAAAATAAGGTTTCATTAACATGAATATTATATCTAGCATGGTTTACTGTGTTCATGTAGTCATTCAATCGAGTAAGACATTAAAATAAGTAGAACAAATAACTTATAAGGTATAAAGTAGCCTAGAATCTACCGCGAGCATGAATAACCATGGTTATGCATATACGCTCGTCACCTCACATATACGTCACCCCTATATGTAACAAATAATATCATTTCTTAAGAGAAATTCCCTCAATCAAAGCTAGGAAAGACACTTACCTCCTCCAGTCAAGCTTTAATCAAAAACAACCATTTTGTTCTTTCAAACCTCACATATACGTCACCCTCATATGTAACAAATAATATCATTTCTTAGGAGAAATTCCCTCAATAAAAGCTAGGAAAGATACTTACCTTCTCCAGTCAAGCTTTAATCAACAACAACTGTCTTTTTTTTCAAATACAACTCCAAATGACTCGACTCTAGTCAAATATTATTCAAATAAGTCAACACAAGATTTAGGAATTGGTTTCATAATAAAAAAGATTTAGTCTTTAACCCAAATTGAAAAGTTAACAAAAAGTCAACCTCGGACCCCTAGCCCTGAATCCGAAATTGATCATAGATATAGCTCACTCATAACCTTACAAGTCCAAATATATGATTAGGTTCTAAATCAGGTTCCAATTTCCTTATCAAAGAACCGAAAATCACTTTCACAAGTTCATACCAAAAACACCAATTTCTACGCTTTAAATCCTTGATTTAGGTGTTAGAAATACATGTAGATTCTTGAAATATAATCACAAATGAGTAGAAATTACTTACCCACCTGCCTTGTATGATAATCTCTTTAAATATCTCTTCTCTCCAAGTCTAGCATTCAAATTATGAGAAAATGAGCCAAAGTCCAGAAATTTCGCTTGAAATATATTGCATAGTGATGCCCTATGCGATCTCAATGTGTAAATATCCTACCGCATGCCATCCCTCTTACGTGATCGCAAACACACTCATGTGATCGTGCTCCATAGCCTACATGTGCTTCACGATCACGGTCGAGCACCATACAATCTTGATGAACAACCTGCCCACTAGACCTCTCCCTACGCGATCACACAACTCTTGCCGCAACCGTGATTCAATAACTCAGCCACTCTCTATGATCGGTGGGCTATAGAGGCCTTGAGTACCCTACTTGCAACATGTGTAGTAAGAAGCACTGAGGGATGTGTCATTCGGACACAAATGGTTACTTTGGGTGCGATCAACAAGGCAACTTCATGAGGGATTGTCCATCAGCAAGGCACAATAATGTAGGCAATATAGCTCCGTCCACTAATTCTGTAGCCTCTTATAACTCTCACGCCCAACAAAGGCGTGGTGCGGGGAAGTCCGGTAATACGGGCGGTGGTCGGAACCGCTTGTATGCGCTGGCAGGCCGTCAGGATACAGAGGCTCATAGAGATGTTGTCACAGGTATGCTAACAGTTTTCACCTTTGATGTTTACGCTCTTATGAATCCGGTATCCACCCTATCTTATGTAATCCCATATATTGCTAAGAAATTTGGGATAGAACCAGAAAAGTTGTGTGAACCCTTTGAAGTGTCCACTCCAGTTAGAGAATTAGTTATAGCTAGACGTATCTATAGGGGATGTCCAGTCAAAGTGTATCATCGCCTTACTGTAGCAGACTTAGTAGAATTGGAGATGGTAGACTTCGACGTAATCATGGGGATGGATTGGTTAGAGTCATGTTATGCCACAGTAGGTTGTAGAACCAAAATAGTAAGTTTCAAATTTCTTGGTGAACCATTCTTAGAATGGAAGGGTGATGCAGTAGCACCTAAGGGTAGGTTTATTTCCTATTTTAAAGCCAGAAAGATGATATCTTTATTTATTCCTTTAGCGAGACAGACCATGCAGAACATCTAAGAATGGTGTTGCAAACACTGCAGCATCACAAGTTATATGCGAAATTTTCTAAAAGTGTGAATTTTGGTTGAAATCAATAGCATTTTTGGGCCATGTCATCTCAGGCGAAGGCGTGAAGGTGGACATTCAGAAAATAGAGGCAGTGAAGAATTGGCCTAGACCCACCTCAGTATCCGATATAAGAAGTTTCTTGGGTCTAGCAGGCTATTATAAGCATTTCGTAGAGGGGTTTTCCTCTATCTCATCCCCTTTGACTAGATTGACTCAGAAGAATGCCAGGTTTTAGTGGTCGGATGCTTGTGAGAAAAGTTTTGAGGAGTAAAAGAAGTGGTTGATTTCAGCGCCAGGTTTGACACTACCGGAAGGAACCGAATGGTTCGTTGTTTATTGTGATGCTTCAGGGGTTGGTCTTGGGTGTGTGTTAATGCAGCATGGTAAAGTCATAGACTACGTATCGAAACAACTCACGGCTCACGAGAAGAATTATCCGACTCATGATCTTGAGTTAGATGCGGTGATATTTGAGCTAAAGATCTGGCGCCATAATTTGTATGGAGTGCATGTTGATATTTTCACAGATCACAAGAGTCTCCAATACATCTTCAAGCAAAGAGAATTGAATCTTCGTCAGAGAAGGTGGCTCGAATTGCTCAAGGATTATGATGTTGAAATCCTCTATCATCTTGGAAAAGCAAATGTTGTAGCCGATGCTCTCAGTCGGTGTTCTATGGGAAGATTAGATCATGTTTAAGCAGATAAGAGAACTATGATGAAGGAAGTCCACCACTTAGCAAGTCTAGGATGGTGGTGTTGTTCTTCGAAGATGGTGGCGTTGTTCTTCAGAACAGGGATGAATCCTCCTTAGTAGCCGAAGTGAAGGAAAAACAGTTCAGTGATCCCTACTTATTGCAGCTGAAGGAGGGGATTCACAGAGACAAGACTACAACTTTTGAACTAGAGGGAGATGATGGTACCTTGAGATACAGAGGCAGACTATGCGTTCCCGACATAGATGGACTCAGAGAGTGGATTATGTCAGAAGCCCACAATTTCAGGTATTCTATTCACCCAGGTTCCACAAAGATGTATTATGATCTTAAGGAGATCTAATAGTGGAACAACATGAAACAGAACGTAGAAACTTTTATGGCTAAGTGTCCAAATTATCAGCAGGTGAAAGCCGAACACCAGAGGTTTGCTGGTTTGGCTCAAAGTATAGAAATTCCCGTTTGGGAATGGGAGATGTAAACATGGACTTCATAACATGCTTACCTCGCTCGTTTCGGAAGCATGATTCGATTTTGGTGATTGTAGACCGACTTACCAAGTCAGCTAACTTCTTGCCACTAAAGACTACAGATTCAGCAGAGGATTGTGCCAAGTTGTACATGTAACACCCCGAAAATTTTTGAAGAACTTAAGTGTAAAGCCCGGCAAATAGCCGCAGAGTGAGACAGTTAATTGGGTCAGTTGGAAGCAACTATGCGGTCGACTATGCGACTGCATAAATGTTATATGGTGTACTATGCGACCGCATAACTGTTATGTGGACCGCATAGTGACCGCAGACTCAGGTAGATTTTTGGTCATTTTGGACACAATTATGCGACCGATATCCGGTCCGCATAACTATTATGCGGTCGCATATGCAACCGCAAAACCTGTTCCGGAGCTTCAGTTTTGGGTTTTTAAAACCCGACCCTACTTTGTTAAATACACACAAAGGGTAATTTTTGAGCAAATATTCTGATGTTTTAGAGAGAAGGGAGAGTGTTTTAGAGAGAGAGAAAACCCTAGGCTAATTATTCATCAAGTCTTGCTCAAATCTTGGAAGATTAACAAGGAAAACCCACAAGTTCTTCATCTAAGAGGTAAGGTTCCATACCCTAGTTTTCAATTTCGAATTTGGGTAGAAGATGATTGATTAGAAGTATGATTCATGGGTATGAGAGTATTATTTATACATGCATGTACCAATAAGAATTGTGGAAATATTGTTGAACTTAAATAAGTAAGGATTGGGTTGTGGAGTGAAGGAAATCTTGTAGAAGAACCTTGTGGTTAAATTTGCACACCTAGTGTTTGATAAAATGCTCAAATGAGCTGAGACCATGAATATCTTACTAATTATGGTTCAATTTTGTTATGTCTCAAAATAGATTGGGATTGCTAGAATTTTCGAAACGTTGTAGTAATTTAAGGAAAGATCAATTGAGGTATATTGGCTAAACTTTCTCTCTTGGAATTAAATTTCATAATATTACCGTGAGTTTCAAAGTATGGGTTGCATATTAAAATGGTGTGGCTTTGAATCGTAATTCAAATGAAAGCTAGTATGCCAAATTGTGTGAGAAAACTTCAATATTCTTAAGACTCTCAATTGCTCATATACGTACCTAATGTCTTGATTGGGAATGTCTTATTGTTGATAACCTATAAAGATGTTTGGAAGTGAAATCAGTGAATTGGGGATATAANTTGAGGTATATTGGCTAAACTTTCTCTCTTGGAATTAAATTTCATAATATTACCGTGAGTTTCAAAGTATGGGTTGCATATTAAAATGGTGTGGCTTTGAATCGTAATTCAAATGAAAGCTAGTATGCCAAATTGTGTGAGAAAACTTCAATATTCTTAAGACTCTCAATTGCTCATATACGTACCTAA
>AWOL01S0207564.1:0-11769 GCA_000715115.1 Nicotiana otophora
ATAATAATAATAATATCATACCGGTTTCGAGAGAGGTAGAAAATTCAACACCTTGGAATAATAATGAGTTTATGGATGAAGATTTGATCTTTGATATGCCAAATGTTATTATGAATATGGCTGAAGGTATGCTTCTTAGTCCTCCACGTTTCAACCTTCCTGATGATGACACTACTGCTGCTGAGTATATTGCTGACCAAGATCTCTGGAATTATCCCTAATTCATCGAGATAAAATCTTAGCTTTATATAATAACAAGTTTTAGTAGTAATTAATGATTTCAAATAAGATGGATATGACTTAATAACCTCAGCTCCAAGGCTCCAGGTAAAAGAATGAGATAGCTTTGTGTAATTTGCATGTTCCCTATTCTATTGTGTTTGTAAAGGGTTTTACTGTTTTTAAGCTTTGCAATTACTCTCCATTGAAAATGCTTTAATTTTGCTATTAAACAATAAGTATTTAATAGCACTAAAGTTCTTGAATCTTCGATTCCAACAAGTCTGTTAAAAATATGTTTACACTATAAACTTGCATTTAATAATATAGCACAAATCAAAGCCCTCATTAGCTTTAAGAAGAAGTTTCTATATTGAGCAACTTCATTTTCTATCTCTTTGTTATATACGGGAGTGTGAACTTATTACTACTAGCTACTCCCTCTGTCTTATATTATGTGTCGTGTTTCTCTTTTACACGTATTTTAAGAAAGATTAATTAAAAAATGGATTGGATTATTCTACCATTATTTATATCTTAAGATATAATCTCTCTTCATTGAATATTTATTCTATTTATGTGTTATCTCCATCTTCAAGAACAATTATTACTAAGGGTAAAAAAGAAAAAAAAAAATCAATTTTGTCTTGAACTTCTAAAATGATAAATAATTTGAGATAACTATTTTTAGTAACGATGACTGTTAATATGAGACGGCGACGGAGGGAGTAGTACTTTAAAAAGAAAGACGGTTATCAAGGTTTTTATTGGAGCTTCAAAGGGAGCACATGATTTAATTTCATTTTAAGGCAATCAAATCAAGAGAATTATATTAGCAGCAAAGCAAAAGATTCCTGTTGTTAGGTAGAGCAAGGTGAACAAATTGGGAATGTTTATATGTCAAATAGAATCATTAAAACGTTGACCCTAACTAGGGTTTTGTCCAACCAACCATGTTAATATTCTAGTATTTCTTTCCTTTCTATTTAAGGATGATGGTAAGTTAGCAACAAAATGAGGAATTACAGGGACATGATCACTTGAGCGATGTTCCACTATTCAATTCCCTTATGGTAAAGAATATTCCAGCAACGTTACATTGCGCAGAACACGGTCGAGTCAAATTAAGCCGCAAGCTCCAGTCTTGGTTGTGCCCTTCTTTTAATTTCTTTAAGTTTCAGCCTTGGGATCATACTGTGTGGAAACTAAAAATTTTGATTCCTCATAAGATACCGGTGGAGTCCTAGAAGCAACATCTGCTGATCCCTAATCAACATCGTTTATGGTTGAGACTAGGACGATATTTGATCATCTTTGAGCCCCTAATGTTCTTTTTGGATTAATGAAGACATCCTTGGCAAATGCTAATACATACGAATTCTTTATGGCTTTTGAACCTGGAATTAATGGAATTCTAAAAATTAAATCGAGGCAAAATTAAATGAATTAAGCACCCTGTCAGTTTGAGTGCCCGTATGGACTAAAGAACTTGGTTCTTTACCGTGTTCCTTAAGCGTAAAGTAAAAAAGCAATAAAATAAACACAACGATTTTTACGTGAAAAATTATCCGGCTCAAAAGATGCAAAAACCACGACGTACCACGTAGAATTTTCAACTCCAACTCCACTAAAACTATGAGTCAAAATGTATCAATTACAAGACTTTAATTAAATACTCTTCAGTACTCCTACTACTCCTATTTGATTCACAAGTTACTCTAACTTGTAAAGCAAAATACTCACTCCAACTCACTCATTGTTTATGACACTTGATTATAACTCAATTTTCTAAAACACATTCACTAGACTGACTCGGGAAGAATACAAGGCAAGTACCCAACACAAGTAAACAACTTATCACTCTTTAGTTGATGTGTAAAAGGATAGTTCAGAAATTCAAAGTCGATCCTATTTAAAACACAACTTGAGATCTTCTAGAAGTCTTATTCATAGTCAGCTTCCTCTTTGATAGGACTCCTACTGTTCCAAGGATTCCAAAAGCTTTGGGACTTTAGTCTCTAATAGAATTATCCATATCTTCTTGAGCAACGGCCCTTATCACCTATAGTAGCCATCTTGCACCAAACTCGGACCTGGGTAACTTTGAGATAAAGTTACTGTCTTGTACAGATGTACAAGTATCACTCATGAGGATCTGATTCTCCTGAGGAGCTAGTTCTTTCTCCTGAAGAGCTAGTTCTTCAGAATAATTAAGCAGCTACGTTGAGGACCTGGTTCTTTGAGCATTTAGTCATACTTTGTTAATCATCAAAACTTCAATACTCAAAAGATTCCCCTTTTTTGATGATGATAAACTTTGTACACAACAGAACCACATCAGAACCAGATAATCACATCAAAGAACTAGATCAAAGAACCATATAGTCACAACAAGTATTATCAACACACATGTATGTTCACAACACTTTCCAAACTATGTTTACAACACTTTCCAACATTATCTTCCCCCTTTTGGCATCATCGAAAGCACAAAAAATAATGTTAGACATTAAGCACAGATAATGTAAGATTTAAGGCCAAACATGCTACAACACAAGCTTAAGAAAGGGCATATAAACTAGGTTGATGATCCAATATAGTACAAAACAGTAAAGTAGAGTAATAAGAGACATTAAGTAGAGCCAAAAGAAGCCCAGGGTCTTGTCTTCATCGTTAGAACAAAATAAATTAAGCATACTGCAAACTACTCAGACTAAGAAAAAAAGAACAAGAGATAAGGCATCACTGGAATAACAAAAGAACTAAGGACACTAGGAAGGAACAGGTTCATGGGTGAGAAGCATAGGGGGTAAAGGCTTTCACAAAGGTGGCAATCTGTTGAGCATGAGCCTCCCTTTCTCTTCTGAGCTCTTCCCTGAGTTGCATTGTTTCCTTTCTCACCTCATTATTGTCTTCACAAAGCTTGGCATTCTCTTCAATAGCCAACTCCAACCTCTTGTTGAGTTCTCCAACCCTACTGCTCCCAGGAAGAATAAGAGATCCCGTGGGTCCTCTAGCCTTGATTTCCTCATATCCACACTACTTGAGGGTAACAACATCCAAAACCTCATTGTGGTTTCCAAACTTAAGCTCAGGTAAGGCAATGTTGAGCTTGTCAAATAACTCAGTCAGCATAAAACCATATGGCATATCATGCTTGGGTTTGGAAGTATCTGTAACTCTTGCCATGTGCTGAATCATTAGGCTAGGAAGATTGATCGGTCTACCAGTGTCAAGAAGCTCCATCACAGCCATGTCCAGCAGAGTAGCTTCATGCCTTCTCTAAGATCTCTAAAGAATGCAGGAGTTGACAAAATGAAATAATAACTTGTGGAAGAAAGTNATCCATATCTTCTTGAGCAACGGCCCTTATCACCTATAGTAGCCATCTTGCACCAAACTCGGACCTGGGTAACTTTGAGATAAAGTTACTGTCTTGTACAGATGTACAAGTATCACTCATGAGGATCTGATTCTCCTGAGGAGCTAGTTCTTTCTCCTGAAGAGCTAGTTCTTCAGAATAATTAAGCAGCTACGTTGAGGACCTGGTTCTTTGAACATTTAGTCATACTTTGTTAATCATCAAAACTTCAATACTCAAAAGATTCCCCTTTTTTGATGATGATAAACTTTGTACACAACAGAATCACATCAGAACCAGATAATCACATCAAAGAACTAGATCAAAGAACCATATAGTCACAACAAGTATTATCAACACACATGTATGTTCACAACACTTTCCAACCTATGTTTACAACACTTTCCAACATTATCTTCCCCCTTTTGGCATCATCGAAAGCACACAAAAAAAATGTTAGACATTAAGCACAGATAATGTAAGATTCAAGGCCAAACATGCTATAACACAAGCTTAAGAAAAGGCATATAAACTAGGTTGATGATCCAATATAGTACAAAACAGTAAAGCAGAGTAATAAGAGACATTAAGTAGTGCCAAAAGAAGCCCAGGGTCTTGTCTTCATCATTAGAACAAAATAAATTAAGCATACTGCAAACTACTCAGACTAAGAAAAAAAGAACAAAAGATAAGGCATCACTGGAATAACAAAAGAACTAAGGACACTAGGAAGGAACAGGTTCATGGGTGAGAAGCAGAGGGGGTCAAGGCTTTCACAAAGGTGGCAATCTGTTGAGCATGAGCCTCCCTTTCTCTTCTGAGCTCTTCCCTGAGTTGCATTATTTCCTTTCTCACCTCATTACTGTCTTCACGAAGCTTGGCATTCTCTTCAACAGCCAACTCCAACCTCTTGTTGAGTTCTCCAACCCTACTGCTCCCAGGAAGAATAAGAGATCCCGTGGGTCCTCTAGCCTTGATCTCCTCATATCCACACTACTTGAGGGTAACAACATCTAAAACCTCATTGTGGTTTCCAAACTTAAGCTCAGGTAAGGCAATGTTGAGCTTGTCAAATAACTCAGTCAGCATAAAACCATATGGCATATCATGCTTGGGTTTGGAAGTATCTGTAACTCTTGCCATGTGCTGAATCATTAGGCTAGGAAGATTGATCGGTCTACCAGTGTCAAGAAGCTCCATCACAGCCATGTCCAGCAGAGTAGCTTCATGCCTTCTCTAAGATCTCTAAAGAATGCAGGAGTTGACAAAATGAAATAATAACTTGTGGAAGAAAGTCATATTAGTCTTGTACACTTTCTAGGGAGCATCTAGTTCAAACTTTTGGGAGAACTTCCTGGTTACCACAATGCCAGTGCCAGCATCATTGTCTATGGTTGGCCACTTCTTCTTCAAGTAATTGTTAAATCCCAAAGAGAAGATATTCAGAAGCATCCCCAGCTCCTCAGCATCAAACTCCATGTCAAAGCCCCCTACCTTACTCTTGACTACCTTCCCATCAAATGTGAAATTTGCATAGAACTCCACCACAGCAGGAACACATACTTGGGGGAAAGCTTTGACAAACATGTGCTTCTACCCCAGCAGCTCAAGTTTTTCAACCAGTTCTCATCAGTGTTCGCAAGAATCTTACCATTTAACACTTTTTTGTTCCTGAGTTCAGTGAGTCGATCAAATACAACTGGAACATTCTTTCTTTTCTTACCCTTACTAGCCCTTGCAGAAGAGGTAGCGGGTTTGGTGACTTTGGCACCTTTTTTCTTGTGTAGAAGACTTTGCTGGCAAGGCAGAATCATATTCATCTTCTCTATCTACCTCAACAACAGGTTCCAAAATTGAAACCTTCTTCTTTGGCTTCTTTAAACTTCTGGACTCCTTGATGATTTTTGCATCAACAACCTTTCTTTTACTCCTTGTAGGAGCAGTTCTGGTAGGAGGAACCACTCATTTCTTTGTCGAGACTGCTGACTTTGTAGCTTTCACAAGAGTATTCCTGGATTTCTTCCCTACGTCGGATAGTGGCATATCATCTTCATCACTACTAACGTTTTCATCTCCAGTGAAAGGAGTCAACAAAGACCTAGGTTCTTGAGCCCTGGTCGCTTCACCTATTTCTTCTGAAGGGGCTATGACAGTGTTTCCAATTGTCATGGAACCTTTAGATTCCTCACTCACACTCCCCTCTTCTTCCACACTCTCTTCATCACCTCCTTCACTCTCACTTACCTTTTCTTGATCCTCACCCTCACTTGTAGAAACCTCTTCTTCTTCAGTCTGATTTTCTTCTTCTGCAGAATCACTTCTCATCTCCAGATTCTCCCTCATTCTCACTCTTTTCTTCTTCATTGCCTATGATTGGGCATCATGTTCCTCATGACTGTTCACAGCTTCTTCTTTGTTTTCACCCCCATCATCTTCCTCATCCTCAATCCAACTAAAGGAAAGACCANTACTCACACTCCCATCTTCTTCCACACTCTCTTCATCACCTCCTTCACTCTCACTTACCTTTTCTTACTCCTCACCCTCACTTGTAGAAACCTCTTCTTCTTCAGTCTGATTTTCTTCTTCTGCAGAATCATTAGCTTGTTAAACTGTCTTATCCTCTGTATCACTCTCCTTCTCATCTCCAGATTCTCCCTCATTCTCACTCTTTTCTTCTTCATTGCCTATGATTGGGCATCATGTTCCTCATGACTGTTCACAGCTTCTTCTTCTTTTTCACCCCCATCATCTTCCTTATCCTCAATCCAACTAAAGGAAAGACCATCAGAAGCCTCCTTTTGCATATGTTCTTTCCTTTCTTCCCCCTCAACCACAAGCTCCACAATCGTTGTATCTACCTCCTTCCCTAGATTCCCTACACCTTTTTCTACAGTGAATTTCTCCACTAGTAGATTCTCACTCGTGGGTGGGAAAGTATTTAGGGGTGCAACATCTATAGCAAACACCAAAACATCTAATTTGGAAGGGGGATATTGTACCTTATCAGTAGTAACTTTCACTGATTCCCCTCGAACCACAGGTTCCTTGGCTACAATATCACCCTGCGTAGTAACATCAGGTGCTTTCTTGATAGATTTTCTTGGAGTGGCTTTGACCTTTGTTGATTTAGAGGTATTTTTCACAGGAAGCTCAAGTGCATAGGTAGTTATTTTTGGAGGAAGGGATACAGTGAAGGTGGGAATGATGGGAACAGTATGAACAGTAGGAATAAGGGATGATGATATAAGTATAATGGAGGATATCAAAGGAGAATGAGCAGGTGTGGGTGTGGGTGCTCTTGATGGTTAGCCATTTTTCTTCGATTTGGGCTTCAAGATTTTGGGTTTTGCTTCAGCCTTGGTTGATGATTTAGCTTTAGATGGTGTTTGACTGGCTTTAGACATGGTAATCAGATAAGAGATTCGAATAAGAGAAAGAGAGAATTAGTTCTTGATAATTACTTCTGATTTTTGCTTAGGGTTTGAGAAAAATAGTCAGGTTAGAGAAGCTGATCATAAGAAACTTTTAAAGGCGTTACTCATTATTTGACTGGAAGAGAGAAAGTGACCAAATTTAAGTTATAACGAGACTCTTAGAGTCACTTAGCTATTGTCTTATCCATAGCAACTAAGCACACCAAGATGATGCTGCCACATATCCAGCCTCAGCTGTAGATAAGGCTACTGAGTTTTGTTCTTGGTTCCCCAATACACCAGACAAGAACCTAGAAAATGAGATGTTCCTGAAGTGCTTTTCCTGTCAACATGAAAACCTGCATAGTCAGCATCAGCATAACCAACTAGATCAAAGTTATACCCTCTGGGATACCATAGACAGAGGTCAGGGGTTCCCTTGAGATATCTTAGTATCCTTTTGACAACCTTCAGGTGAGATTCCTTGGGATTTTCCTGAAATCTTGCACATAATCCCACACTAAACACTATATCAGGCCTGCTGGCTGTGAGGTACAACAGTGACCCAATCATTCCTCTATATAGCATATGTTCCACACATTTCCCTTCTTCATCAAGGTCCAGCTTTGTTGCAGTTACAATGAGTATGTCAATGGACTTAGAGGAATCCATGTTGAACTTCTTCAGTAGTTCTTTGATATATTTCTGCTGATGTATCATGGTTCCAGTAGGTGTTTGCTTGATTTGCAGCCCCAGAAAGAAGTTCAATTCACCCATCATACTCATCTCAAACTAATTTCCCATCATCTCAGCAAATTCCTTGCACATTATTTCATTGGTGGCCCTAAAAATAATGTCATCGACATACACTTGCACAATCAGAATAATCTTCCCTCTACTCCTTAGAAATAGATTGTTGTCCACCTTTCCTCTTGCAAAATTGTTTGTGTCACACCTCATTTTTTCAAAGAACAGGGGAGTTTTTTCAATTAAAGTGACATGATTCGAAATGAAATTATTTATTTAATTAGAGTCGCCACTTGGAATAATTATTATGGTGTCCCAAGTCACCGGTATATTTTAAAATCCCAAATCGAGAAAAATTGACTCTATTTATTGTTCGCGAACACAGAAGATCAGGTAAGGAATTCTGCTAATCAAGGAGAAGGTGTGAGGCACTCTCGGATTTCGTAATTTTAGCATGGTCGCTTTACCATTACACCTAGCTTAATTAATCTGAATAATTACATGTTTAAAACCTTTTATGCGTTACCGCTTCTATACCGCTTTTAATTATTTTAAATAATTATGAAATTTATTTAAACAAGTCGCGGTGTCGCGCACTTGTTATTTTATACACATCGCAAATCACGCCATGTAAAACATACTCGTGATTCACAACATATTTATTTTAATTATTTGAACTTGTGGACAAGTCGCGTGAAACACGCACTTGAGTTTGGAATTATGTATCATGACAATGACACGAGAACCGTATCCATAGTCACGATGATTTGTTATTAATCGCGCCTAAAGTAACTAGGGCATGTTGATAATTTTTTTTTCCTTACGTTAAAATTATTTACAAAGGGCTAAGATTCCAAAAAAAACAGGATTATAGGCTTGAGGAAAACAATTCTGTTGGTCCAACACATAAGAAAAGATTAATCATAGTCTTATATCTCACATCTTGTAAAGTTAGGGATTACTATATCTGTACTGGCTTTAAGTCACATCAGCATGGTTGAAAAAGGGCTATTGAGATCAATTAAGGGTAGAAAGTCTACTTTTTAAATCCAATTACCGCTAATCAAGTTCTTAGTGGTCTTTTAGTCACAAAACAGACCCTGATATGGGCTACCTCAATATCGAGTGCAAACATAGCCTCTGTAGAATTTCACACATAATCACAGTGATACTGCCAAAATCATACAAGTGCATATCTAGTTACAAATTAATGACAGGATAGTTTATACATCAATTCAAATTGTGTAAATGATATCTCTAACATTTTATAACTATCCCTGAACTTTCTCGCACAGATTTAATCTATTTATCAAGATGTTCATTGTACAATGATTAATTCTATATTGAACAGTAACGATCTGACCAGTCATTTTGAGCTCTAGTGCGTCGTTCAGCGATTTTCGGCCTTGCATAGCTTCACTTCATGTAATATGACTTGTACGCGTAGTCGGAATTGAATTTCGGGAAGTTCGGAGTTGATTCGGATGGAAAATTCTCAATTCAAAAGTTTTAAGTTGGAAGAGTTGACCAAGGTTTGACTTTTGAGTAAATGCCTCAGAATTGGGATTTGAAGATTTTAATAGGTTCGTATGATGATTTCGGATTTGGCTGTATGTTTGGGTTGAGTATCGGGTGGTCCGGGAGCATTTTAGAGATTATTGTGGAAAGTTGGCAATTCGAAAGTTTTAGAATTTTTTAAATTTGGTTTGAAGTGGACTTTGGTGTTATCGATGTCCGTTTGGAGTTCCGAGCCTTGGAATAGGTTCGTATCATGATTTATGACTTGTATGTAAATTTGATGTTATTCCGGAATGTTTAAGTGTAATTCAGACGCGTTCGTCGAAGTTTGAATGTTTGAAAGTTAAAAGGAGGATTTGATTGTCGATTCATGATTTTGATATTATTTGGTGTGATTTTAGGCCTCGAGTAGGTTCGTGTTGTGTTATGGGACTGGTTTATGTCATTGGACGGGGTTCTGGGGGCCTCGAGTGTGTTTCAGATGTGTTTGGGTTGTATCGCGCTCTTATTTGATGTTTCAACGTTGTTTCTTTGGACAAAAGGGTACCATATTAAGCAAACAACCTTTGATTTGTGATTATATTAAATCATTAGTTACGTATCGTAATTACGGAATCATATCAACAAGAATCGTTAAATTCTGAGGTCGTATGAGAGAGTTATGCCCATTTCCGTGTCGGGAAAGATTATTGGTTTCTGGTGTGGACTTTGTTCTTCGCGAATGCGAGGGAGGTCCCGCGAACATGAAGAAGGAAATTTGGTTTGACCGGTCAACGCGAAAAATTGCTTTTCGCGAAGGCGAAGGCGAAGAACAAAAATCACATGAACGGAGTTTTAAATGGGCAGACCGATCATTTTAGTAGTTTGAGCATATCTTGAGTTCTAGAGCTCCGTTTGATGTGATTTTTACGGCGTTGTTCTCGTCTCAACAAGGGGGTAAATATCTGACCTTTCTTTTGATGTGTTTCCCTGATTATTTTTGTTGGTTATCATTTTTATCCGTGTTTGGATTATAGAATTTGGAGTTTTGAGCCCCAAAGTAAGAGATGGTAAATCCTTGATTTGAGGTCCAATTCATGGACAAAATTGGATGATGTTCGGCATATAAACTATATAAGTTTTGGGTAATAAATATTTTTGATAATTTTCGAAATCCGAGCACCTGGGCTAGAAGGTTGACTTTATTGATTTTTCGAGCGGAGTTGAGAATCATTATAAATTGTTAAATTGTAAGCATTGGAGTATAGTTTGATTGATTTGCACGTTATTTGACTAGTTTTGGAACGTTGTGCATTGAGTTGAGGTGTTAGAGAGGTGTTGGAGTCGGTAATGGAACTTCAGAGCGAGGTAAGTCTCCTATCTAACTTTGTGAGGGAGAAACAATCCCCTAAGTGATGTAATTGGTATGTGCTATTAGTTGTGGGTACTACATATACAGGAGGTGATAAGAGTCCATAAGTAGCTAAAGCACGTTTATGTCCGTGTATTCTTAGGACTTTACCATGTAATATTTAGAATATTTGAATTCATTTTGCTGGCTTAAATAATTAAAATTATGATTGAACTTGATTTAGAAATATATACATAAATATTAGACCGAGCCTTATTATCTTGAGTTGTTGGTAAGTTATTTCAGAAACGGTAAAGGTTATACTCACCTTGTATTCATATACTGTATCGTAAGCTTGTGTCTCGTAATTCGATAATTCCTTTCCTTTCTTGTGGAAAGGGTCGAACGCCTCGGCAAGATTATGTACCACACTCTAATGGGAGCGGGCCGTTCACCTCGACAGTATAATAGATATATCTATAGTTCGTGCTGCTCGACCCTCGGCAGTGTACACGTTATGATAGGATCGGGCCGATCGCCTCGGTAGTATTATATTCTTTCTGAAATCTGGTCGTACTACCTCGGCATAATCGTGCATTATATCGCTAGCAATCTCAATATTCGCGAGATTTTCCTTCCACTGATGCCTTGCATTTTATATGGAAATTCTTATCTGTTTGTTATTGCCATTTGATATTTCCAAGCTGCCGAGGAAGATTGTATTAGTTACAGATTTACCTTACTATACTTACTGGGTACGCGTTGATTTACGTACTCATGATGTACTTCTGCACTAAATGTACAGGATCTGACAGGTTTATTTGATGATCATCTTAGCGTATAGGCGCAGCTATTGAGGAGACTTCATGTGAGCTGCTTTCCAGACCATGCATCGTTGTCCATAGAGTCTCCATCGTACTATTTATTTTATCATGTCTTATTTACATTCTAGACAAATATTATATTATTATTGTACTCCTTAGTAAATGATTATGCACTTGTGACACCGGATTTTGGGGGTACATACTGGGTGTTCATTATTGTAGTTCGCGTAATTATTATTATTTCACCTTGTAATTTATATCTTATACAGAAATTGGAAAAATAAAAATCACGGGTTTTCTACGAGTACTAGATTTTACATTACTTATTCAATGGGATTCATGATTTCGAAAGTA
>AWOL01S0207582.1:0-15906 GCA_000715115.1 Nicotiana otophora
ATCATACTTATGTTTCATATTCCATTTCTCAGGAAATGGCATACTCTCAACCGGGATCAGGTCCGAGGTCTTCACCCGAACAAACCGGCCCATCCAGCCCCAATCTTTGTCTGCATCTATACTCGAGGTGAACACCTTAGTGGCCCGGCGTTGAAGCTTTATCATGCCACCTCGGTAGAGTCGAGGGCTATATAATCTTATGAGGTGGTTGAGGGTGAAGGGAAGACCGTCGATTTTGCTTACAAAGAAACGGAGCAGTATCACGATCCTCCAGAAATAAGGGTGAATTTGGCCGAGAGTCACCTGGAATTTCTTGCAAAAATTGACGATGACCGGATTGAGGGGACCCAACGTGAAAGGATTAGTGTAAACACTCAGGTACCCTTCCACGTGGGTAGTGATCGCTTCCTCCGGTGCCGGTATCACAACCTCTTTGTTTTACCAATTTCAATCTTTTTTCACCAGATCAAGCAGACTTTTAGGTATCGAGCATATGTATCTCGATATCGGCTTGCATCGACCAGGAACCGATGAGGTTTTCTCGATCTTAAAGTCGGAATCTATGACACACACCCCCGGGAATAAGTTCTTCAGGGCGTGGCTCCACCACTGGTTTCTAGCCGGTAGGCTGAGATGAGGAAGCAGCCTCTTTCTACGGAACAGTTTTAGATGTTTTTGCCATTTAGTTTTTGTGAACAAAGAAAAATGGAGACTGAAGTATTTGGTATTTTAGGAAGAACAAGCAAAGAATCTCAAAGATGTGAAGATAGGGAGCTTTGAAGAAGGCAAAACACTATAGATATTGGAATGAAAATGATTTGAAAGTAAAGTTTGAAATAATGAAGAAGGGGGCTATTTATCATTTTCACAACGACGGTTCAAAACTGGTAGTGGCTGACCGTCGACTGACGCGTATTAAATACCTGGGAAACTGTACTGACGAGACGTTTCTGTCACGTCTACTGCTTATGTCACGACGATTACATCATGATCGAAGGCTCAAATCATTTCTTATCATTACTCTCCAACAAATGAGGGGACGATCTGTATACGGTCAAAATCGTGCTTACCTGATTTTATATGCTTAATCTAGACTGGGGTGGCAGACCGAGGTTCAATCCTGAGTTATATTGGATCGTACATGAATAAATATTGCCTAGTTCATGATTCAGGGATCGATCGAGATCGAGACCAGCTAAGGTCGAGACCGAGAAGGATAGAGATCTAGCGGTATCGAAGGAATCCTGTTAGAACGAATAACAAAAAGCCGAGGAATCCGTGACCGGGCAAGGATTGTGGTAGAGATCTCGGCGTATATCAAGTCAAGACCAGTTGATTAGACAATCAGAAGATTTCCTTCTGTATTTAGAATTGTACCATATGTAGAACTCCTCTACTATATAAAGGGGGTTCCAATCATTTTGTAAGGACACTGATACCCAAGCAATATATTACATTTTCTCTCTTAAGATCTCTTATTCAGTTATTCAGTTCTTACTTTTTAATAATATACTCAGTTGGTTCGAGGGCGAGCTAGCTAGAGGGCCAAAGTTGTGCGTTACATTGGTTTGTTTCATTTTAATGTAAATTTCTAACTTCAATTCTTATATTTCTCAGTTTGTGCCAAGTGAATTCACATATCTTTAAAACCACTTACAAATTTAATTGTTATCCGATTTAAGGGTAAACAACACTCATTACAAAAATCTGCATAGCTTTTAACTAATTGATTCTTATTTGTTTTTCTACGACTGGAAATAATTTAAATTCTAAAAGGTTATAGTTAAAAGTGTAAATGTCATCTTCTCAAGTATGAATTTTCTAAAAGCTAACTTATTTTTCCACATACAATTTGGCTATATATAACCCTAAACACATTCCATAAAGTTGTTGTCGTTTATATGTATGTGGTCCGAAAATATTTTGGGGTGAATGCCCATCCGAATAAGTAGGATCATTAGTCTTTGCAGCGCCATCCGAATATCGTTGGTTTTGTTATCATAAAGCGGCGCCAAAATTGGCTTGATTTCAAGATGTAGAATCTATGCTGAATCACCATTTTGCAGGGCTACTAATACTTGGGTCTCTCTCTTGGGCGGGGAATCAAGTACTTATATCGTTACCGATTAACCAATTTCTAAACGCCGGAGTAGATCCTAAAGAGATACCACATCCTCATGAATTTATCTTGAATCGAAATCTTTTGGCTCAACTTCATCCCAGTTTTGCCGAGGGAGCAACCCTATTTTTCACTTTGAATTGGTCAAAATATGCGGACTTTCTTACTTAATAGTTTGGCATTTAGTCTATCGCCTTTGCACGAAAGAAATGATAAGAGTTTGGAATACAAAATCATAATATAATTTTGGTGTATCTTCTCTCATCAACTTATTACTCCAATTTTTTTAAATATAAATTATATATCTATAAGCTAAATAATTCACAAATAACTATCTAATTATAAATATTTGAAAAAGTAATCAAAGAAATGAATATTTTGAAAAACGAAAAAGAGTTGTTTGACTTTCTAAATATTAATGACTAAATGAGGTAGAAGGGATAACATATAAGTAACTCTTACGGCTCGTTTGGTACGAGGGATAAGGGATAATTAATTATGAAATTAAATTTGAGATGAGTCTATCCCATATTTGGTTGGGATAAAATCGTGGTATAATTAATCTCGGGATTAGTTATCCCGGGATTGTAAAAAAAAACAATTATCCCTATGGGAGGGAGGGATAACTAATCCCAGGATAATTAATCCCGAAATAATTAATCATGTAATAACTTATTTAGTACGATAGATAAGAAAAACTAATCCTAGGAAAAATATTTAGTATCGCTATTATAACGATCCGACCGGTCGTTTTGAAAATTAGCATTCCGTTCGGTAGCTTAAAGTCTCGAGCAACTTCGTATTATGTATCATGACTTGCGTTTATGGTCGAGTTTGGTTTTCGGATTGATTCCGGATTGATTTGGAAGAATAATTCTTGTTTTAGAAGCTTAAGTGAAAAGAGTTGACCGGAGTTTGACTTTTGTGTAGATGACTTAGGAATGATATTTTGATAATTCCAATAGATTCGTATGGTGATTTTGGACTTGGGCATATGTCCTAATTTGCATTTGGATGTTTCTAAAAAGTTTCGGCACTATTTGGCTAAAGTTGGCAATTTGAAAATCTGGAAAGTTCATAGGTTTGACCAGGAGTTGACTTTAATGTTATCAAGTTCATATTATTGTTTTGAGAGTTGGAATAGGTTCAATATGTTATTTGGAACTTGTATGATAAATTTGGGTTCATTCCAGATTGGTTAGGTTTTAATCAGACGCTTGATTCGAAGTTTAACGTTTAATGTAACGCCTAGCCCGTAGTTTCGAGAGTTATAGCCCCGTTCCCCCATTTCCTGCTTCCTTTTGTGTTCTTCAGCTATATTATGTTATACCGGATTAGTTGGTTCGAGTTCGGAGTGAATTGAGACACATAATCTCTTAATTGAAAGCTTAAGTTGGAAAAGTTGACCGTAAGTTGACTTATGTATAAACGACCTTGGATTTGAATTTTGATGGTTCCGTTAGCTCCGTTAGGTGATTTTAGACTTAGGTTCGCGTCCGGAATGTGATTTGGAGGTCCGTGGTAGAATTAGGCTTGAATTGGCGAAAGTTAGAATTTTGGCGATTTTGGCCGGTAGTGGAAATTTTGATATCGGGGTCGGATTANTTTATCATCTAAGCTGTGATTTGGGGAGAACAATTTGGGAAAAAGTGGAAGAGTTCTTCAGATGTAATTTTGAGGTTTTGAAGGGGATTTTGTTGTCGGAGTTTGGTAAATTTGGTATGACTAGACTCGTGAGTGAATGGGCTTTCGTGTTTTGTGATTTTTGTTAGATTCCGAGACATGTGCCCCGGGGGGCGGGTCTAAGTCGATTTCGGATTTTTTGCTATAATTTGGTATTTTTCTTGTGAAATTGGTTCCTTTAGCCTATATTGATCGTATAGATTCGGGCCGTTTGGAGGCCGATTTGAGAGGCAAAGGCATCGCAGAGTAGGATTTTCGCTTGGTTTGAAGTAAGAAACATTTTCAAACTTAGTTCTGAAAGTTCGAANCCGAAGAGTGTTTCTGAGATTGTGAATTTTTGTTCTATGCATTCGCGAAGGTGAGGATGCGAATGCGAAGGGTAGGGCAATGTGTGCATCGCAAATGCATGAGTGGCGTCGCGTTCGCGAAGAGGAGTAAGGTTGTTGGGGACCCCAGGTCCTTCTACGTGTTCGCGAGGTAAGGGTCGCATTCGTGAAGGTTTGAGCTAGTAAGGAATCGCGTTCACAAAGCAGTTGTCGCGTTCGTGAAGAGTAAAGTGGAGAGGCAATTTGAGTTGGTCTACGCGAACGCGAGAGGACGGTCGCATTCGCGAAGAAGAAATCTGGGCAGGCAGTTTTAAATTCGAATATAAAGGGTTTGAGCTCATTTTTCATATTTTGAGCTAGAGATCACGGATTTGGGTGATTCTTGAAGGAATTTTCGTGGAGTTGGTTGGGGTAAGTGTTTCTCACTTGGTTTTGGTTAAATTCCATGATTATATCATGATTTTTATCATCTAAGCTGTGATTTGGGGAGAACAATTTGGGAAAAAGTGGAAGAGTTCTTCAGATGTAATTTTGAGGTTTTGAAGGGGATTTTGTTGTCGGAGTTTGGTAAATTTGGTATGACTAGACTCGTGAGTGAATGGGCTTTCGTGTTTTGTGATTTTTGTTAGATTCCGAGACATGTGCCCCGGGGGGCGGGTCTAAGTCGATTTCGGATTTTTTGCTATAATTTGGTATTTTTCTTGTGAAATTGGTTCCTTTAGCCTATATTGATCGTATAGATTCGGGCCGTTTGGAGGCCGATTTGAGAGGCAAAGGCATCGCAGAGTAGGATTTTCGCTTGGTTTGAAGTAAGAAACATTTTCAAACTTAGTTCTGAAAGTTCGAAACCCCAAATTATATGATATGTGATTGGCATTGAGGTAACACACATACCAAGTGACGGTCGTGCGGGCGTGCACCGTGCGAATTGTGACCTGGTGATTCTATGGCACCGTTTAGTGACCCTATCCTAGTGAAATCCATGTTTTCATCCTGTGACAAAGTAGTTGAGCTGTAAATCATGCTAGATATCATGTTTAGGCTTTGTTCCGGTATTGTTTGGACCCTTAGTAGTCATTTCTTGTTGTCATCTCACTAGCGTCATTTACTATTTCATATCTCAGTCTCAGTTATTGATTGATTCATCATATAATTGTTTCGGGTTGTTTTCATGACATTGTGAGGCCGTGGTGAGACTGGAGAGAGGTTGGTGACTGAGTGAGGCCGAGTGCCTGGTTATGAGTGACAGTTATGGGATCGGGTTGTATTTCGCAGTGGTTATATTGATGATTATGATAGCGCTTAGGCTGCAGGAGCCACTCTGGAGTCTGTAACACACCCCCAGTGAGCGCGGATGATATTACTGAGGGATGGATTTCCCTGGGTATGGATTTGTCCGAAGTACTGGTGACTTATAGTCAGTGTTGTATATGTTCCGGGATGGATTTCCCTAAGCCGAAAGGCCATATACAGTACCGAGTGGTTGAATACTTGAGAGTGGGGCACATGGTGCATTTCATACAGTCTGCGCATTGGCATGTAGAGATAGCTGAGTTGTATACCTTAAACTGTTCAGATCTGTACTTCCTTTATTGTTTGAGTTGTATATTTGACTTGAAAGCATGCCTACGTTTCTGCACATTTATTTTTGTTATACCTGTTGAGGTTGAGTTTGTCACTACCTTTCAGTCCAAAGTTTGGACTTGTTAATTACTGAGTTGGTATACTCACGTTACTCTCTGCACCTCGTGTGCAGATCCAGGCGATACTGGTCATAGCAGCTGTTGCTTATTGAGGATCCTATAGTTTTGGAGGCTATCAAGGTAGCTGCACTGCGTTCGAGGGCCTTGACTTTCCTTCTTTATCTTTGTCGTACTTTCAGTTTATATCTCTAGACATTATAGTAGATTGTATTTCTGATCTAGACACTCATGTACTCAGTGACACCCTGGTTTTGGGATTGATTATATCACTTTGGGATTTTTGTATGTTTTAAAAAGTTTTTTTTCTTTAATGTTAAATGCTTCCGTTAATGTTTTCAAACTTATTGTTGTTGGTGTTGGGTTGTTGAGTTGAGGTTGGCCTAGTTTCCGATAGGCATCATCACAACGGTTGATTTTGGGTCGTGAAAGTTGGTATCAGAGCCTAGGTTACATAGGTCTCACGAGTCATGAGCGGGTTTAGTAGAGTCTTGCGGATTGGTACGGATACATCTGTACTTATCTTCGAGAGGCTACAGAACCCTTAGGAAACTCCACATTCTTGAATTTTTGTCGTGCAAATCTGTTCATTCTAGTAACTAAACATCTGTTGTTTCATTCTCTCACAGATGGTGAGGACTTGTACTACCGGGTAGGATGGACAGCC
This sequence comes from Nicotiana otophora, assembly GCA_000715115.1. Classification (NCBI taxonomy): domain Eukaryota; kingdom Viridiplantae; phylum Streptophyta; class Magnoliopsida; order Solanales; family Solanaceae; genus Nicotiana; species Nicotiana otophora. Next base: position 6,496 of record AWOL01S0207582.1, read on the forward strand.
ACCAGTACCACCAGCCAGGGCNTTAAAAAGTTTTTTTTCTTTAATGTTAAATGCTTCCGTTAATGTTTTCAAACTTATTGTTGTTGGTGTTGGGTTGTTGAGTTGAGGCTGGCCTAGTTCCCGATAGGCGTCATCAGAACGGTTGATTTTGGGTCGTGAAAGTTGGTATCAGAGCCTAGGTTGCATAGGTCTCACGAGTCATGAGCGAATTTAGTAGAGTCTTGCGGATCGGTACGGAGACATCTGTACTTATCTTCGAGAGGCTACAGAACNGATCTAGACACTCATGTACTCAGTGACACCCTGGTTTTGGGATTGATTATATCACTTTGGGATTTTTGTATGTTTTAAAAAGTTTTTTTTCTTTAATGTTAAATGCTTCCGTTAATGTTTTCAAACTTATTGTTGTTGGTGTTGGGTTGTTGAGTTGAGGTTGGCCTAGTTTCCGATAGGCATCATCACAACGGTTGATTTTGGGTCGTGAAAGTTGGTATCAGAGCCTAGGTTACATAGGTCTCACGAGTCATGAGCGGGTTTAGTAGAGTCTTGCGGATTGGTACGGATACATCTGTACTTATCTTCGAGAGGCTACAGAACCCTTAGGAAACTCCACATTCTTGAATTTTTGTCGTGCAAATCTGTTCATTCTAGTAACTAAACATCTGTTGTTTCATTCTCTCACAGATGGTGAGGACTTGTACTACCGGGTAGGATGGACAGCCACCAGTACCACCAGCCAGGGCTGCGAGAGGCCGAGGGCGCGGTAGAGGTCGCAGTAGGGGTAGAGGTGCAGCCAGCAAAGCAGCTGGAGAAGTACCTGCAGATCCACCAGTTGCCCCAGATCAGGACCAGATTCCAGTTATTGATGCACCAGCTCAGGCACCACCTATGCCTATTGTGATTCCAGGACTTCAGGAGGCCTTAGCTGAGATTCTTTCTGCGTGTACCAGTCTTGCTCAGGCGGTCTCTGTTCCGGCCGCAATAACCACTTTTCAGGCCGTGGGAGGTGCTCAGACTCCCGCTGCCCGCACACCAGAGCAGGTGGTAGAGGGATTCCATACACCGGGGGCACCACCAGCCCAACCGGTTACAATAGCTCAGGACTATGTAGTTCCTTCTATTCCTGAGGAAGAGCAGCGTAGATTGGAGAGGTTTGGGAGACTCTAGCCTCCGTATTTCAGTGGTGAAGAGGGAGAGAATGTACAGGGTTTCTTTGACAAGTGTCAGAGGATACTCCGTACAACAGGTATTCTGGAGACCAGTGCGGTCTCGTTCACTACCTTTCAGTTCTCTAGGGCTGCATTTAGTTTGTGGGAGGCTTATGAGAGGCGTAGGCCGGTCGGCGCAATGCCCCTTACCTGGCAGCAGTTCTCCATTATCTTTGTGGTGAAGTGCGTGCCTCAGTCCCGTAGAGAGGAGCTGCGCAGACAGTTTGAGCAGCTTCGTTACAATGATATGTCTTGTGCTATTGCTTATGACCAGAGGCTAATAAGTGAGGCCATCTCTCTTTGGTGCAACTTTTGATGAGGTTGTCGATATTGCTCGTCAGATTGAGATGGTTCGCAGTCAGGAGAGGGTTGAGAGAGAGGTCAAGAGGCCTCATGGATAGGGTGGATTTAGTAGTACTCCTTTTGGAGTCAGTTCCAGCACGGTAAAGGTCGTCCTTTCAAGCATGCTCAGACGGCTCGCCTAGTGCACCGAGATGCATCATCTGGTCATGGTCTCTATGGTTATCAGCAGGGCCAGGCATTATTCAGTGCGCTACCAGCTCAGAGTTCGTCGCATGCACCATCAGCTCAGGGTTCATCTATGTCAGGACGTTCTAGCAGTTATTCTAATGCTCGGGGTTCCCTTCAGTCCCCAGTGGTCGGTAGAGGTTTCTTTGAGTGTGGGGATTTGGGTCATATCAAGAGGTATTGTCCCCGCCTTACGGGAGGTTCATCTTAGCAGAGAAGTCAGCCTTCGACTTCAGCACCAGTTCCTCCACCACCCGCTCAACTCACCCGGGGTGGAGCTCAGTCAGCTATGGGTCGCCCGAGAGGGGGAGGCAGATTAGGGGGTGGCCAAGCCTATTTCTACACCCTCCATACGAGAGAGATGCCATTGCTTCAGATACTATGATAAAAGGTATCGTTTCGGTTTGCCACCGCCTCGGTATTATTTGACCCTGGGTCTACTTATTCATATGTTTTCTCATATTTCGATCATTTTCTAGATATGCCCTGTGAGTCTTTAGTTTCATCTGTTCATGTATCTATTCCTGTGGGTGATACTATTATTATGGACTGCGTATATCGGTCATGTGTGGTGACCATTGGGGGTCTGGAGACCAGAGTGGATCTTTTGCTGCTCAGTATGGTCAATTTTGATGTGATATTGGGTATGGATTGGTTGTCTCCATGTCATGATATTCTAGATTGTCACGCTAATATTGTCACGGTTAAGAACAAGTATCCTTTGCCTCGTATTGATGATCTATTTGACCAGCTTCAGGGAGCGAGGGTGTTCTCCAAGATCGATTTCAGGTCTGGGTATCACCACCTGAAGATTCGGGATTCGAATATTCTTAAGACAGCTTTCAAGACCTGATATGGCCATTATGAGTTCTTAGTGATGTCTTTCGGGCTGACCAATGCACCAGCAGCATTCATGCATTTGATGAACAGTGTATTCCAGCACTATTTGGACTCATTCGTTATTATATTCATTGATGACATCCTAGGGTACTCTCGTAGCCATGAGGAGCATGATCAGCATCTGAGGATTGTATTACAGAGATTGAGGGACGAGAAGCTTTATGCAAAGTTCTCCAAGTGTGAGTTTTAGCTCGGTTCAGTAGCCTTTTTGGGGCACGTGGTGTCCAATAAGTGTATTTAGGTGGATCTGAAGAAGATAGAGGCGGTGTAGAGTTGGCCCAGACCATCCTCAGCCTCGGAGATTTTGGAGCTTCCTTGGTTTGGTAGTCTATTACCGTTACTTTGTGGATGGATTTGCATCTATTACATCGCCATTGACCAAATTAACCCAAAAGGGTGCTCCATCTAGTTCTAATTCTGCCGTTAGCTTCAGGTTCTTACACCGTGTATTATGATGCTTCGAGGATAGGTATTGGATATGTTCTGATGCAGGAGAGTAGGGTAATTTCCTATGCCTCGTGCCAGTTGAAGACTCATGAGAAGAACTATCCTGTCCACAACCTTGAGTTAGCATATATTGTGCATGCCTTAAAGATTTGGTGGCACTATTTGTACGGGGTTCATTGTGAGATCTATACTGATTACCGGGGTTTGCAGCACCTGTTCAAGCAGAAGGATCTTAATTTGCGCCAGCAGAGATGGTTGGAGCTTCTCAAAGACTACGATATCACTATTTTGTACCATCCGGGGAAGGCCAATGTAGTGGTCTATGCTTTGAGTCGTCGGGCGGAGAGTTTGGGGAGTTTAGCATATCTTCCAGCAGCAGAGAGACCTTTGGCATTAGATGTTCAGGCTTTAGCTGTCCAGCTTGTCAGATTGGATATTTTGGAGCCGAGTCGGGTATTGGCTTGTGTGGTCTCCAGGTCTTCTCTTTATGACCGAATCAGGGAGCGACAATATGATTACCCCCACCTACTCGTTCTTCAGGATAGGGTTGAGCGAGGTGATGCTAGAGATGTTACTATTGGTGATGATGGCGCGTTAAGGATGCAGGGCCGAATATGTGTACCCATTGTGGATGGTCTTCGGGAGTTGATTCTTGAGGAGGCCCACAGCTCGCAGAATTCCATCCATCCGGGTGCCGCGAATATGTACCAGGATTTGAGATAGCACTATTGGTGGAGGCGGATGAAGAAGGATATATCTGGGTTTGTGGCTTGGTGTCTCAACTGTCAGTAGGTTAAGTATGAACATCAGAGGCTGGGTGGGTTACTTCAGAGGTTAGAGATCCTAGAGTGGAAGTGGGAGCGGATCACCACGGACTTCGTAGTTGGACTCCCACGGACTTCGAGGAAGTTCGATGCTATTTGGGCTATTGTGGATCAGCTGACCAAGTCCGTGCACTTCATTCTAGTTGGTACTACTTGCTCTTCAGAGCGGTTGGCTGAGATTTACATCCGAGAGATTGTTTGCCTGCATGGTGTCCCAGTTTCCATCATTTCAGATAGGGGCACTCAGTTTACATCGCAGTTTTGGAGGTCCATATAGCGAGAGTTGGATACTCAGGTTGAGTTGAGCACAACCTTTCACCCTCAGATGGACGGATAGTTCGAGCACACTATTCAGATATCGGAGGACATGCTGCGCGTTTGTGTCATTGATTTTGGGTTCATGGGACTAGTTTCTGCCGCTCGCGGAGTTTGTATATAACAACAGTTATCAGACGAGCATTCATATGGCTCTGTACGAGGCTTTATATGGGAGGAGGTATAGATCTCCAGTAGGATGGTTTGACCCGGGTGAGTCTAGGCTCTTGGGTACAGACTTGGTCCAGGATGCATTAGACAAGGTGAAATTGATTCAACAACGGATTTGCACGACGCAGTCTAGACAGAAGAGCTATGCAGACAGGAAGGTCCGTGATGTGTCCTTCATGGTCGGAGAGAAGGTTTTGCTGAAGGTATCACCCATGAAGGGTGTTATGAGGTTTTGAAAGAAGGGCAAGTTGAGCCCTCGGTTCGTTGGGCCTTTTGAGGTGCTTCAGAGGATTGGGGATGTGGCTTATAAGCTTGCCTTGCCACCCAGCTCGTCGAGTGTGCATCCAGTGTTTCACTTTTCTATGCTCCAAAAGTATATTAGCGATCTGTCCCATGTTTTGGACTATAGCACGGTTCAGTTGGATAGTGATATGACTTATGATGTGGAGTCGTCGGCCATTTTGGAGCGGCAGGTTTGGAATTTGAGGTCAAAGGATATAACTTCAGTGAAGGTGCAGTGGAGGGGTCAGCCTGTGGAGGGGTCAGCCTGTGAAGGAGGCCACCTAGGAGACCGAGAGGGAGATGCAGAGCAGATATCCACACCTATTTGTGACTTCAGGTATATTTCTACACCCGTTCGAGGACGGACATTTGTTTAAGAGGGGGGGGGATGTAACGACACGGCCGGTCGTTTCGAGAGTTATAGCCCCGTTTCCCCATTTCCTGCTACATTTTGTGTTCTTCAACTATATTATGTTATACCGGGTTAGTTGGTTCGGGTTCTGAGTGAATTGAGACACATAGTCTCTTAATTAAAAGTTTAAGTTAAAAAAGTTGACTGGAAGTTTAATTATGTGTAAACAACCTCGGATTTTAATTTTAATGGTTCTGTTAGCTCTGTTAGGTAATTTCGGACTTAGGAACGTGTCCGGAATGTGATTTGGAGGTCCGTGGTAGAATTAGGCTTGAATTGGCGAAAGTTAGAAGTTTGGCGATTTTGGCCGGCAGTGGAAATTTTGATATCGGGGTCGGATTGGATTTTAGGAAGTCAGGGTAGGTTCGGGGTGTCATTTTTGACTTGTGTACAAAATTTGAGGTCATACGGACATGGTTTGGTAGGTTTCAGCGTCATTTGTGGAATTCGGAAATTTCTAAGTTCATTAGGCTTGAATCCGTGTGTAATTCATGTTTTTGGTGATGTTGAAGGTGATTTGAAGGTTTGACTAAGTTCTTATGATGTTATGGTACGCGTTGGTATGTTTGGTTGAGGTCCGGAGGGCCTCGGGTGGTTAACGGATCATTTTTGGCCTTCATGAGATAGGTGATCTACTGCTGTATTTTGGTTCTAGTTTCCTTTTACGCATTCGCGAGAGGGGCCTCGCGTTCGTGAAGAGTGTTTCTGAGATGATGAATTTTTGTTCTACTCGTTCACGAAGGTGAGGATGCAAACGCGAAGGATAGGGCTGTGTGTACATCATGAACGCGTGACTGGCACCACATTCGCGAGGAGGGGTAAGGCTGTTGAGGACACCAGGTCTTTAGTCTGCGCGTTTGCGAGTTGAGGGTCGCGTTCGCGAAGGTTTGAAATGGTAAGGCATCACGTTTGCAAACCAGTTGTTGTGTTCGCGAAGAGTAAAGCGGAGAGGCAATCTGAGTTGGTCTACGCATACGCGAGAGGACGGTCGCGTTCGTGAAGAAACAATATGGGCAGGCAGTGTTAAATTCAAAAATTGAGGGTTTGAGCTCATTTTTCATATTTTGAGCTAGAGAGCACGGATTTAGGCGATTCTTGAAGGGATTTTCGCGGAGTTGATTGGGATAAGTGTTTCTCACTTGGTTTTGGTTAAATTCCATAGTTATATCTTGATTTTTATCATCTAAATTGTGATTTGGGGTGAAAATTGGGGAAAACGTAGAAGAGTTCTTGAGATGGAATTTTGAGGTTTTGAAGGGGATTTTGTTGTCGGATTTTGGTAAATTTGGTATGACTAGACTCGTGAGTGAATGGGCTTTCGGGTTTTGTAATTTTTGTTGGATTCTGAGATGTTGGCCCGGGGTGCCCGGTTTGAGTTGATTTCGGATTTTTGGCTATAATTTAGTATTTTTCTTGTGGAATTGGTTCCTTTAGCCTATATGGATCCTATCATATTGCTTATGGCTAGATTCAGGACGTATGGAGGCCGAGTTTAGAGGAAAGGGCATCGCTGAGTAGGATTTTCGCTTGGTTTGAGGTAAGTAAACGTTTTCAAACTTGGTTCTGAGGGTTCGAGACCCCAAATTATATGCTATGTGATTGGCATTGAGGTGACGCACATGCGAAGTGACAGGCGTGCGGGCATGCACCGTGAGAATTGTGACCTGAGTGATTCCATGGCACTGTTTAGTGACTCTATCCTGTTGAAATCCATGTTTTCATCATGTGACAAAGTAGTTGAGCTGTAAATCATGCTAGATATCATGTTTAGGCTTTGCGTTGGTATTGTTTGGACCCTTAGCGGTCGTTTCTTGTTGTCATCTCACTAGTGTCTTTTACTATTTCATACTCAGTCATGAGCATGCATTTTTATACCATATCTCAGTCTTAGTTATTCATTGATTTATCATATCATTGTTCCGGGTTGTTTTCATGACATTATGAGCCCGTGGTGAGACTGGAGAGGTTGATGACTGAGTGAGGTTGAGTGTCTGGTTATGAGTGACAGTTATGGGATCGGGCTGCACGCCGCAGTGGTTATATTGATGATTATGATAGTGCTTGAGTTGTAGGAGCCCCTCCGGAGTCTGTAACAAACCCCCACTGAGCGCGGATGATATTATTGAGGGATGGATTTGTCCGAAGTACTTGATACTTGGAGATGGATTTCTCTAAAGAGTTGGATTGCCCTTTTTCCTCGGTACTGGTGACTTATAGTCAGTTTTGTATATGTTCTGGGATAGATTTCCCTGGGCCGAATGGCCATATACAATACTGAGTGGTTGAATACTTGAGAGTGAAGCACATGGTGCATTTCATACAGTTTGTGCATTGGGATGTAGAGATAGCTGAGTTGTATACCTTACATTGTTCAGATCTGTACTTCCTTTACTGTTTGAGCTGTATATTTGACTTGAAAGCATGCCTACGTTTTTGCACATTTATTTTTGTTATACCTGTTGAGGTTGAGTTTGTCACTACCTTTCAGTCCAAAGTTTGGACTTGTTACTTACTGATTTGGTGTACTCACGTTACTACATTCACCTCGTGTGTGATATTGGTCGTAGTATCGGTTGCTGATTAAGGATCCTAGAGTTTTGGAGGCTATCAAGTTAGCTGCACTGCGTTCGCGGGACTTGACTCTCCTTCTTTATCTTTGTCGTACATTCAGTTTATATCTCTAGACACTATAGTAGACTGTATTTCTGATCTAGACACTCATGGGTGACACCCTGGTTTTGGGCTGGATTGTATCACTTTGGGATTTTCGTGCATTTTAAACAATGTTTTTTCTTTAATGTTAAATGCTTCCATTAATCTAATATCAATTTTTGTATTTTAACATGATTCTAGTAGTTCATTTATGAATTAATCCATATTTTGATAGGAGAACTGGGGGGTTTTATCAAAAAAAATTTAAAAAGAATAATTGGGTTTTGGACATCGATTCGGAGTCGAAATTGGATAAAATTAGTATGGATGGACTCGTAACTGAATGGGTGTTCGGTATTTATAAACGTTATTGGGTTCTGAGGTGCGGGCCCAGGGTTGAATTCTTTAGTTGACTTTTTAGTTTTCATTAAAGATCGAAGATTTATTATCCAGAATTATTTTCTATGATTGTTATTTTTGATATTGAATTATTTTGGCTAGATTTGAGCCGTTCAGAGGTTTGTTTCACACGAGAAGGTCATTTAGATTATTGATTTGGCTTCCTTGAGGTAAGTATCTTGCCTAACTTTGTGTGGGAGAATTATGATATGTGGAAATTGACCGGTTTAGACTCTTAGGCTTCTTTCATGTATTTATTTGGAATTATTAGCACATGTTATATCTTTTAATTGTCTTGTTTACTTTCGCATGCTTTATTTGAAGTTGTTGTTACATGTCACATCCTTTACTTATCAAGTTTACTCTTCTATGTTTTATTTGAAGTTGTTACCTCTTTTATCATTATGTGACTTCCTTTATTGTTGAGTTACTCTTAATTGAAGTTATTGTTACATGATATCCTTTTTGTTTCCAGGTTATTCTCATGTATTTTGACATAGTTGTAGTTCATGCCATCTCTTTCATTGTTAGCCTATTTCATACGCTAGAATCCAAACTTTACCATTTCATGGAAATACCTTCATTATCGAGTTTATCCTTAAGAAATTAATTGAAGTTGAAGTTATTGAAAGTTATTAATCTATTTAATTGAAGTTGTGTTCAAAGGGAGTGTTGTTCATAGTTGAGTTACTTTCTCGTTCATTTTGTTGTTATTAAGATTCTATACACATTATGTTTGAGCCGTGGGCTGTTTGTTGTAGAAATATTGATATTGTTGGTTCTTTTGGAAAGGTTGTAGCCTATGGACATTTGCGGTACGAGTTGACATGACGTGTTGTTGTAATGTAGCACGTGTGAATTATTATGTGGATTGGTTGTTGTTATGCGAAGTATAAGGGTGAAATTTCACCATTGGTGTTATGCGGGGCATAAGGGTGGCATCTCATTGTTGTTGATTGTGCAGAGTTATACGGGTGACTATTGTGTTATTGGCTAGATGGAGCGATAAGGGTGGCTAGTATGCGGAGTGATACGGGTGGATAATGATATTGTCAGGGCGGAGTGATATGGGTGGCTATCGGAGAGATAAGGGTGGCAATGTCTAGGATGATGTGTGATGGCCTGGGGGCATTTTCGTGGTGATATTCGTGTGATGGTTTGTTTTTCCTTGTGTATGTCATACACCTTATGCGGCTCGTTGTGTTGCTTTGATGAGCTACTCGATGTCTTTGATATTACTTGTTGACTTGGGTTGTAATAGTACACTCGCACA
>AWOL01S0207588.1:0-18982 GCA_000715115.1 Nicotiana otophora
ATATACATCAACAACAAGTAAGGTGAAAGCATAGATAACATCTAGAAGAGTGGTTAAGAAAAATACACCATGTGAACGATAATCACAACTCTTTCACCAATATCAATTCAATAAACTTCAAGAACTCCATTATTAAAGTATCTCAACAAATATTAAACATGATTTTCAACATAAGAATGGAATCCAAGTATCTCAAGAATAATGGACATAGACATGTATTCATGATTTGGGTATAATTATGACTGCATTTGGCACATCAACATTTTCACAAAGAGTCCATCATATTTAATCGAGTTGTAGTATGCTGAGACATGGTCTCTAGTATTGAAATTGTGCTCATAGTATTATAGAAGTCAAGTAAAACACAAGTCAATAAAATCACAAAGTCCAATAAGTCACAAAGAATCATATAATCTACCACGGGAATGGATAATCCTGGCACATGTGTATATACTCATCACCTCACATATACATCACCCCCGCATGTAGCAAACAATATCATTTTATTAGGAAACATTCCCTCAACAAATCTAGGCAAGACACTTACCTCTTCCATAATACAATCAACAATCCAACACGGTTTTTCCTCTAGAACAAGTCTCCAAACCAATCGAATCTAGCCACATATCGTCCAAACAATTCAAAATAAGCTTTAGAAACTACCCATGAATTAAAAAGGTTCAATCTTTAACTAAATTTAAAAAGTAAACACAAAGTCAACGCGGGCCCACGTGATCAAAATTTTGAGATTAAGATCAAATCCCGATTACCCATTCATACCTCAGCCCGAATATGTGATTTGTTTCAAAATCTGACCTCAATTCGAGGTCTAAATCTTAATTTTACAAAATTCCTTAATTCTACCAAGAACCCCCCAATTTCTACTTTGAAATTCATAGATTTGATGATAAACATTCATGAAAAATTAATTGAAATTGATTGAACATAAGTTAAGGTTACTAACCATTGAATTTGGGAAGAAATTGCTCCTCAAAGAGTGCCTCTATGGAGTCTAGGGTTCAAAAATGGTTTACAATAAGCTAAGTCCTCAAACCCCCACATTTTATCCAGATGTAGATGTCGCAGTTGCAAACTCTTGTTCGCAATTGCGGCGTTCATCTAAGTGAACAACTTTTCACAATTGTGAACCAGTCTGTGAGCCTCCTACATCGCAAAAGCAAAATATTCATCACAAATGCGAACCATGGGCAATCTGCAAATGCAAACAAAGCTTCACAAATGCGAAGCTGCCCCAAATTCCTCACAGTCGCAAATGCGACAGTATCCTCACAAAAGCGAGGACCTCCACCTTCACAATTGTGATCAGATCTTCGCAAAAGTGAAGCTGACCTAGCCCCCTCCAGTATCACAAATGCGAGCTTGGCATCACAATTGTGGTGCTTGCATATGCGCCTAGGTCCTCACAAATGCAAGACTTGAAGATTGACACTAGCAGAAATATCTCAACTAAGTTAAAACTATCTGCAATGCATCCGAAACTTGCCCAAGCCGGAGGGCTATAATACAAACATTCATACAAGTGTAACAACATCATACAAGCTCGTGCGCAAGCTCAAATTATCAAAATAACATCAAACATCAAGAATTGATCATTAAAACTCAAGATGTTCAAGTTTAAAACTCAAATTTTCCAAATTTTCATATAATGCGCCGAAACGGCTTCGGGTCACCCGGGACCCCAACTAAACATGCGCACAAGTTTAAAGTCATCATACGAACCTACCAAAATTATCAAAATACCGATCTAAGATTGTTTACCAAAAATATTGACCGTGGGCAACTCTAGCCATATTTAAAGTCAAAAATCATATTTTCTTCAAAATTGAACTTTTAAATTTTTTCAAAATAGATACGTACCACACACGCAACTCATAAATCATTAATTAGGGCTATGAAAAGTCTCGTAACACAAAAGGGTAGCTATTACTCGAAATGACCGATCAGGTCGTTACAAAATTAAATCCATGTGCGTTGCAAGTGAGCATGTTTTAAAAATATTGGAGCCTTACGTTCATCATCTTCATCATTGTTGCTTGCTTGTCATGACCCAAACTCCCACTGGAGCTGTGATGGCGCCTAACATTATTTTCTAGGCAAGCCAACAATTTCACAATAATAATAAAAGTCAAATAACTTAACTTAATAAACTCAACAACGGAATAATCATAAGTATTTGATGGTAGAAACAACAATGCAGCTACAACCATCCTAATGATCTGGTGTCAACGAGTACATGAGCACTACAAAATCTCACAATATATGGCCAAATCCTTAGTACAAACTGTTTGAACGATAGAACAATGATGATAGAAATAAACAAAAGAGAATTTCAAGGTATGCGAACGGCATAACGACTACATCATAGTCTCTACAAGATTATAGAAGTGCTAACTCTAGCAATCACCACGCCCGGATGTACCTGGATCAGCACATAAAGTGTAGAGTGTAGTATGAGTACAGCCAACCCCATGTATTCAATAAGTAACAAACCTAACCTCGAGCTGAGAGCAGTGATGTGATCAGAATAAAGTCAGTGTACCACACCAATAATCAATAACAACTCGTAATAAAATAAAAATAGTTAAAGAAAATAACTCAAAGATATCATATTCAACTCGTTCACAATTACAAAAAATTAGACATGTTTTCCAAGTATAACAGTCAAAGCCTAGTCTTTTACCAAAATTTCTAAAATGTGAGTTTATCAAGGAAACTGTATTTTCAAACTTTCAACAACAGATAAGACATATCATATACCATCTTGCATGAAAGAAATACATCTTTATGCCTCTATGTCAAATAAACATGCCAAGTTTATAACATTATAGTGAAATTAGCAAGTACACTCACTCTCAGCACACTCAAGGTGCTTGGCACAAATGCCCCTCACCATCACACACACAACCACTCAGCACTATACGAGTGTCTGGCACAAATGCTCCTCACCAAAGCACATTTATATATAACTGTGCCTGGGCTCACTATAATATTAGAATCTGGTAGGGCGGATCCTGGCCCAAGCATTAATCAATAATCAATATAACTGTTGCATCTTGCAACCCGATCCAATACAACTCACAACATGGCTCTATGGCCCATATTAGTCATCAATCGCTCAAGTCTCAATGGCTCGCATCTCATAAAACTAATCCCAAACAGTATCATATATAGAAGGAAACAATATCATGTGATATGACAAACAAATAATGTACAGAGAGTGAGATATAACATGCGGGTGAAGAGTTATGACTGAGAATACGACTATAATTAAGGTAAACAGCTCAAAACAACAAGAATAACCCTATCATGTCTCAAACAAATAAGTACATAGCCTAGACACAAGTAGAGAAAACATGAATATAACGAGGCATGAAAGCAACAAAGTCTTATAGTAGTCTAAAGTCTATACAGATCATAAATACCCCGGTACACACACACACCCATCACCTAGAACGTGCGTGACCCCCAAATCATCTCAAGTCTGATAGTTCACAAGGATAATGTCACGACCCCAATTTCTCTTCGTAGGATGTCGTGATGGCACCTAGTCTTTAAGACTAGGTATGCCTAACACTTAATGAATTAATGGCAAAATTCAACCAACAACTATTAAATATGAAAAAGAAATTTCTATACAAAGCCAACAATCCCAAAACAGGTAGTACAAGTCATAAGCTCTACTGAGTTTACTAGAAAATCTCTAAGTACAACTGTTCCGGAATAGAAATAAACTGTACAAAAATAACTTCCGAAGGTGACTCCGAGGCCTGCGAACACGACGACAGGTATTGAAGTCTCCACAGTAATATCTGATCCGCTATCTAACAATTAACAGACTCTGAAGTACCTGGATCTGCACAAAATATGCAGAAGTGTAGTATGAGTACACCACAGTCGGTACCCAGTAAGTATCAAAACTAACCTCGGTGGAGTAGTGACGAGGTACAAGTCAAGACACTCACTAGACAAAATAACTTGTGCAATATAGAAGTATAAAACTAATAACGGAAAGCGGAAATCAGTAAATGGCAACAAGAACCAACAAGTGATATAGAGAGTAAAGCAATACGAACACCGTGAAGTATCATTAAAACCAAATAAGGAACACAAAGAACAACCAATTAATCAAGTTGTTCTAACACAAGTTTCACAACGAAATCACTTCGTGTTACTTTATCTCATAGTCACAAGTCATGGGTCTCAACCCACCATCATATACTCACGACACTTCGTGCCCACATCTCGCATCACTACTGCACGAACAACTCACGTGCCAAAATCTCAATCCGCCCACCATGATCACATGCTCACATTCAACATGGAAACGGATAATACAAGAACACACGGGCATGGTCAATAAATGTCAAGTTTCATACTCCTGAGCTAGTATAGTGGCATGCTACGGTGTATGCTTGTGCGAGTGTACTACTGCAGCCCAAGTTAACAAGTAATATCAAAGATATCGAATTGCTCATCGAAACAACAAAGCAAGTCACGCAAGGTGTATGACAAACACAAGGAAAAGCACACTATCACATGAAAATTACCAATACAATGTCTCCAAACTATCACACATCATCCCTGGCATTGCCACCCTTAACTCTCTGATATCCACCCATATCACTCTGCCCTGCATTATTATTAGCTCCCTTATCTCTCCTATAGCCACCCGTATCACTCCCTACATTCAACAACGGTGAAATCCACCCATATACTCCGCATAATAATAACGGTGAAATGCCACCCTTATACTCCACATAACAATAATCATACCACACATCAATTCACATGTGCTATCATCACAGTAACATAACATATGAACTCGTATCACAAGTTCCCGTAGGCCACAACCTTTCCAGATATTCAACGATATCAATATTTTCATAATAAATAGCCCACGGCTCAACACAACATATATAGAATCTCAATAACAACATAATGAATGGAAAAGTAACTCAACAAGGAACAACATCCCCTTTAAACACAACTTCAATTAAAATAGATTAATGACCTCCGATAACTTCAATTCCAATTAATTATTTAAGGATAACCTCGATAGTGAAAGTACTTCCATGAAATGGAAAACTTCGGACTCTAGTGTATGAATTAGGCTAACAATGAAGGAGATGAAACGAACTAGTACTACATTTAAATACATGAGAACGACCTGGCAACAAAAGGATATCATGCGACGACAATTTCAACTAAGAGTAGCTCCACAATAAAAGAAATCACATCATGATAAAAGTGATAACAACTCCAAATAAAGTATATAAGAGCAAAATCGACAAGTAAAGAATGTGACATGTAACGACAACTTCAAATAAAGCATGTGATAGTAGACGTGACGAATAAAAGATATAACATGTGCTAACAATTCCAAATAAGTACAAAAAAAAACCTAAGAGTCCAGACCGGTCAATGTTTACATATAAGCCCGAGTATGTACTCGTCACCTCGCATACATGCCTTTCACATGACACAAATTGCACAAACGACTCAAATCCTATGAGGTAGTTCCCCCACACAAAGTTAGGCAATATACTTACCTCAAAGAAGCTAGATCGATACTCTGAAATGACCTTCTCATGTGAAAAAACCTCCAGACAGCTCAAATCTCGCCAAAATAACCTAATATTACAAATAAAAACTATAGGAAACAATTATAGATAATAAAGCTTCGATCTTGAAAGAAAACTAAAAAGATAACCCAAAAAGTCAACCTCCGGCCCACACCTCGGAACCCGATAAAATTCATAAAATCCGAATACCCATTCCGATATGAGTCCAACCATACCTAATATATCCAATTCCGACATCAATTTATCCTTCAAATCATCATTTTACATTTATGAAAGTTTTCACAAAATTCTCATTTTTTCCCAAATCAAACCACTAATTGAATAATACAAACAATGATTGAATTATGAAATAAAATAAAATTCGGGTAAAGAACACTTATTCCAATCCAACACGTGAAGAACCCCTAAAATATCGCTCAAATTCGAGGTCTACAAACCCTCGAAATAGAGTTCTTATATTCTGCCCAGGCATTTGCACATCGCGATCGCGGAAATACACATGCGATTGCGAAGAGGAAACAATATAACTGCCCAAAAAATGCACTATGTGATCGCGAAGTCCATCGAACCAAAGAAGCGCAAACGCACAACACCTTCCGCGACGCGTAAGCCAACGAGCCTGCCTCCTTTCACAGCACTACGCAATCGTGATCTCCATGACGCGAACGCGACTTACAAACAACTCAAGCATCGCGAATGCTGAAACAACTATGCGAATGCGAAGAATAACCATGCCTAGCTTCCACAACACATCGCGATCGCAACAGCATACACGCGATCGCATAGAGCACCCGAAGCATCACAAAACCAGCAACTTTAAAACATGACGAAATGGCCCGAAGCCCATCCGAAACACACCCGAGGTCCCCGGGACCTCGTCCGAATATACCAACAAGTTTCATAACATAACGCGGACCTACTCGAGGCCTCATATCAGATCAAACGACATCAAAACTTCGAATCACATCTCAAAATCAAATTTAATGAACTTATGAACTTTCAACTTCTACAACTCCGCGCCGAATCATATCAAATCAATCCGGAATGATGTCAAATTTTGCATACAAGTTCCAAATGACATAACAGAGTAATACCAACTCCTGGAATTAAAATCGGAACTCGATCTCAACAAAGTCAACTCCCAGTTAAACCTTTTAACCTTCCAAGCCTTCAACTTTCCAATTTTTGCCAAAATGCATCAAATTAACCTACGAACCTCCAAATCCAAATCCGGACATACGCCTGAGTCCAAAATCACTATACAATGCTATTGGAATAATCAAAACACCATTCCGGAGTTGTCTACACAAAAGTCAAACTCCGGTCAACTCTTTTCACTTAAGCTTCTAAAACAAGAATCATCCTTCCAAATCAATCTCGAATCATCCGAAATATAAACTCGACCACACACGCAAGTCATAATACATAATACGAAGTTGCTCGAGTCCTTAAGCCATTGAACGGAATGCTAATTCTTAATACGACCGGTCGGGTCATTACATATAATTATCCTCAAACCAAGTTTAAATATGTTACGTACCTCAAAGTGCATGAATCAATACTCCAAAAATCCCTTCTCACGTGAATCGTCCGCCGAGCAAATCGAATCTAGCCAAAATAACTTAATATCATCAATAAAAGCCATAGAAAACCACCCCAAACCTTAAAGGTAAGATCTTGATTCAAATATGCAAAGTCAACCCAGTGACCACACGCCAAAACTCATCAACACTTATAAATTTTGAATACCCATTCCGATACGAGTCCAAATATATATGCGTCATCCAAATCCAACCTCAAATCGACCCTCAAATCATGAAATTTCACTTTCCAAAACAATGGTAAAAAATCCCTAAACTGCACCTTTAATTCACATAAAATAGGAGTAATAATCAATGGGTAATTAATATATAGTATCAAAATTAAGCAAACTTCAGTTACCTCTTCAACTGTAGCAAAACGTCTCCCAAATATCGCCTCCAACTAAGCTCCACAACTCCAAATAATAAAAAATGACCAAATCTTTTGATATATAAAGTCTGCCCAGTGATTCCGCATTTGCTGTCCAAATCATCGCACTTGTGGTACCACATCTGCGGAAATCCCATCGCAGATGTGGAAGCCACTAATCCTCCCGACTAGGCGGTTGTCCGAGCTTCAAGCCGCATTTGCGGCTCTGCTTCTGCGAGGGTCCTTGCGCTTCTGCGCCTGCATATCTGCGCACCACTGTCTGCATCTACGGTCTTAGCCTACCTAGCAAGCACCGCATCTGTGGCTTCCCTTACCCAAACAAGCACCACATCTGCTGGTGTGAAAGCACTAGAACTCAAAAAAACTTCAACATAGCCAACATAGTTCAAAAAGATCCGAACTCAATCCGAAGTATGTCCGGGGCCCCTGGGATCCCATCCAACCACACCAACCAATCCCGAAATATAACACGGACCTACTCGAGGCATCAAATCACACCAAAAGTATATAAACTATGAATCACACCTCAATTCAAGCCTTATAAACTAATGAACTTTCAACTTTCAAAACTTGTATCAAATCAACTCGGAATGACCTCAAATTATGCATACATGACCCAAATTACACAACAAACCTATTCCAACTCCGGTAACTATAATCCGAACCCGATATCAACAAAGTCAACTCCCAGTGAAGCCTATGAACCTTCGAAAGCTTCAACTTTTCAACTTTTGCCAGAAGCACCAAATCAGCCTACGAACCTCCAAATCCAAAATCGGACATATCCCTAAATCTAAAATCACCACACGAACCTGTTAGAATCATCAAAATACCATTTCGGGGTCATCTACACAAAAGTCAAATTTCGGTCAACTCGTACAACTCAAGCTTCCAACCTTGGGATTAAATGTCCCAATTTAGTCCAAAACTTTTCCGAAACTAAACCAACCAACTCTGCAAGTCATATAATATCAAATTCACATAAGTAAGGCATCACGTACGGGGCTGAAATACAGAAAATGACTGGCCGGGTCGTTACATTACCATAAATAAAGTAAGTATTGGTTGAAAATTGGAGTTTATGCGTTGAAAATGTGCGCAAGTTAAAACTATTAGAGCCCTATGTTAAGAGTGAGTAGGCTTAATAGTGGATTCTTACAATAAAAGTGGGAGCTCATGCGTCAAAAGTAAGCATAAATTAAAAATTGGAGCACATGCGTTAAGAGTAAACATGAGTTAGAAATGGCTTTTATTTTTAAAGATATAGCAACAGAAATGTTGAAAATATATGGTTGGAAGTCTGTTTCTACATATAGTATTTCAGTATATCTTTTTTGGACAATTGTTTTTATTATTGTCAAATTCGTTGCAACTTCATATTAACTTGCCTTGATCTAGTGTTCAGCGTCGCTTTGAACCACTGACTGTGATATCACTTGTTGTAGTCGAAATAACAAGGTGTCATGCGAAAACTAACAAAGTAAACCTTGAACGATGATAAAATAGACAACACCAAAATATATCAAAAGACATTAAAACTTGATATGTTTTGGTCAATTGACCTACATTAATCTACTAATATAATAGAGAAAAAAACTTATCGAGAAAATAAATTCTCTCCCTAAACAAAACTCTACAAAGGACTATATTGTGGATGTTATTGTATTGTTGTGTGAAGGAAGAATCCTCAATTTATAAAGCTCCACAACCTTTTCCTCGAGGAAAATAATCTATCACTTATGGAAGAGATATATATTTCCTTATAAAAAGTAAAAATTAACAATAGTAAATTATTTTTCATTCCCTCAGAAAAAGATAAATTTCAAATATAAAAAGAAAATTAGGATAAATCTTAACAACAATTTGGGACAAGAGGAGTACAAAATTTTAGTAGTTAGATTTAAACTTTTAGTAAAGTGAACCTCACGAGTTGCATCAAATGGCTCAATAATTTTGCTAGCTCCAACTCTCGAAAGGTCCAAATTGACTAAATGAATTAGGCATTTGGTACTTATTCTCTAGCCTGCCTGAGTAATTGCATGGTTATGATTTTTTAAGGCCAAGTAGTATGCAACACATTTTAGGGGTCAAACTAACGATTTTAGAGAAGGTTATAATAATGGTGTTTTATACTCTCATTTATAAAATGAAAATATGCAGATGTTTGGGGATATGTGTATTATGATGGTGTCACGACCAAAAACCCAACCAATCGTGATGGAGACTAACACACTTTCTAAGCAAGTCGGACATAACAATAAGGAACCAAAATAGCAAAATTTATAGAAATAACATAAGTCTAAAACCGCAATAACATAATAATACTAACACATAAAAAATGCCCCAGAACTAGTAAATACAGAATCATGAGCATACGGAAATACAAGTATGAAATGACCAGATACAATACTATCTGAAATAAAGACAAAGGTACATAAGAAAAGAGAAACCAAGGCTATGGTCAAGAATGCAGTTCTACCTCGTCTCTCAGTAATCAACTCTGCTACAAGCCTCTGCTACAAGCCTTGGCTACTGATGACTGGGTCTGACACCTGGATATGCACAATTAAGTATATAGTGTAGCATGAGTACAACCGACTCAATATACTCAGCAAGTATGATAACTAACCTAGGCGAGGTAAAATAAGCAAGAATTATTAATGATACTTGTTATAACCTATATAGTTTCATCAATTCAACAACTACAGAACAATAAAGTGATCAAGTCATAAAGCACAAAAAGGACCATCTATGTGTGTGTGCAATTACTCAAGTTCTCTGCTCAGTCAATGATACATCATACGAAGATAATATGTAAATAAATCAGGTATTTAACCACAAAAATTTCCAGTAAAGACAAAATGAAAAATCCAAAACAAACACTGGCCTGATTTCCTTTAATGTTTCCATATCCGTATCAAACCATCGATCAATTTCCTCAAATACGTGTGTACACCATCAAGAAGGCACATGAGAAGGTATCCCTAGGGGAATTGATCCATATCCACATGCAGCACGACCAATTCAACGTGCTATCAGCCTAGTGTGGTAACATGCTCAATATCAAAACTCACCCGGAATGGTCACAGGCATAACAACACAATGTGACCGACATGGTCACATGCATCACAACAAAATCCGGCCGGCATGGTCACAAGCATAGCCATAAAATCTGGCCGGCATGGTCACAAGCATAGCCATAAAATCTGGCCGGCATGGTCACAAGCATAACAACACAATCTGCCCGGTGTAGTCATAGGCATAAGAACACAATCCGCCCGCCGTGGTCACATGCATCTAGTCCTAATCATATCACACAGAAGCAAATATACAAGAACTCATATATATGATGAATGAATATCATATTTCATACTCCTGGACTGGTATAATGACATACTATAGTATAGTCATGTGTAAAGTGTGCTGTCATAGCTTAGATCAGCAATTTCATTACAGAAATAGCAATTATCAAGTTCATTAAGGTAATCAGCCTCTATGTAACCCCAACCATGGATCAAATAGTTCATAACAAGGTTACAAATATGAAAAGCATCACAACTTAAAGCTTAACAGTCAATACAAGGCATATTATAGTCTAACATTACCCTGAATATGGATAAATACCCTGGTGCTCGCATGTGTCCTCAAACCCCACACATATGCGCACCCATAGCACGTAGCTATCACAAATAACTCAGACAACTAGTGCCTCAAACAAGTTTAGGTAAGATACTGACCTCATGAAGCCAAATCACTTTTCCAGCAAGCCCTTCCCTCGTGTACCAATCTCCGGACGACTCGAATCTATCCAAAATAACTTAATACCATCAATAATAGCCATAAAAAATAATTTCAAATGATAAAACTAAAGTCTTGAATCAAATATGCAAAGTTAACCCTAGGCCCGCACACCGGAACTCGACAAAATTCACAAATTTCGAATTTCAATAACGAGTCCAACCATATTGATTTCATCCAATTCCATCCACAAATCGACCCTCAAATCCCCAAATCTCACTCTCTAATACCATAGCCAAAACTCCCCAAATTGTACTTCAAATTCACATAAACTAGGCGTAATAATTAATGAGTAATCAATATTTATCATCAAAAGTAATTAAACTTCACTGACCTCTTCAACTATGGTGAAAAGAAGTCCAATAATCGCCCTAGACCGAGCTCCAAAATCCAAAATATGAGAAGAAATGACCAAACCCTCGATTTATAATGTTGTCCAGCAAATCTGCATCTGCGGTCCAATAGGTCGCACCTGCGGACAAATCGTACCATTGTAGGTGCAAATATTAATTAAACCCTTAATCATGCGTACCTAAGGTCCATAATATTTACCTACGAGATCGCTTCTACGGTCGCTCTCCCACTTCTGTGCATTCGCACATGCAGATCCCTTCCGCATCTGCGAGTCAAGCCCATCAAGTGAAACTCTGCTTCTGTGAAACTCCTTACACTCCTGCGCTTGCGCACTTGAGCCCATCTGTCTACACTTGCGGACCTCCCCTTTCCAGCCTTCCCTTCGTTGCTGCGATCGTTCAGCCGCACCTGCGGTCAAGCCCACCGCAGATGCAAAAACACCAAAAATCAGTTTTCTTCAGCAGTCATTCCAAGACCAAAATGAATCCGAATTCAATCCGAATCACACCCGATGCCCCCAGAACCTCGAGATCGCATCCAAACGTACCAAAAAGTCCTAAAATAAAATACTAACTTACCCGAAGCCTCTAATCATATCAAAACCACGAATCGCACCCTAGTTCAAGCCTAATGAAACTAATGAACTTTCAACTTCTAAAACTAATGCCGAAACATATCACCCCAATTCCGAATGACCCAAAATTTTGCACAAAAGTCCCAAACAACACAATGAGCCTATTCTAACTTCCGAAACCAAAATTCAATCCTGATATTAACAAAGTCAACTCTCTGTCAAACCTCTCAACCTTCCAAACCTTCAACTTTCTAACTTTCACCGAAAAGCAACAAATCAACCTATGGACCTCCAAATCAACATCCAAAAATATGCATAATTCCAAAATCACCATATGAAGCTATCAGAATTATCAAAACTCCATTCCGGAGTCGTTTACAAAAAAAGTCAAACTCCGGTCGACTCTTTCAACTTAAGCCTCTAATCTTGAGACTAAGTATCCCAATTAACACTGAAACCTTTCCGAAACCAATCCCAAACACCCCGGAAACTCACATTACCATAAATGAACATAGGAGAAGCAATAAACAGGCTAACAAGGCTATAATACACAAAACTGACAGGCCGAGTCGTTACATTATCCTTCTTTTAAAACAAACGTTTGTCCTCGAACGAGTCTAGAATCATACCTGGAGTCTCACATAAGTGAGGATATCTGCTCTGCATCTCCCACTCGATCTCCCAAATAGCCTCCTCAACCGGCTAACCTCTCCAATGAACTTTCACGGATGCTATATTCATCGACCACAACTTTCGAACTTGCCGGTCCAAAATGGCCACCGGCTGCACATCATAAGTCAGATCCCCATCTAGTTGTGCCGTGCCGAAGTCCAAAATATGTGACAGATCAACATAATACTTCTGGAGCATAGAAATATGAAACACTAGGTGAACACTTAATAGACTAGGTGGCAATGCAAGTATGTAAGCAACCTCTCCCACTCTCTCAAGCACCTCAAAAGGACCAATATATCGAGGGCTCAAATTGCCCTTCTTGCTGAACCTCATCACACTATTCGTGGGCGAAACACTGATCAAAACCTTCTCGCCCACCATATATGCAACATCACGAACCTTCCTATCAACATAACTCTTATGCCTAGACTGTGCTATATGAAGCCGCTCCTGGATCACCTTTACCTTCTCCAAGACATCACGTACTAACTCAGTGCCCAACAACCTAGCCTCTATATGCTCAAAATAACCAATCGGAGAATGACACCTCCTCCCATATAAGGACTTATAAGGATGGATGCTTGACTGGAAGTTGTTGTTGTAGGCGAACTCTGCTAATGGAAGAAACTGACCGTATGAACCTCCAAAATCAATGACACATGCATGTAACATGTCCTCCAGTATCTGAATAGTGCGCTTGAACTGCGTGTCCGTCTGGGGATGGAATGTTGTACTCTACTCAACTCGTGTGCCCAACTCTCGCTGCACCGCTCTCCCAAATTGCAACGTGAACTGAGTGCCTCGATCTAAGATAATAGACACGGGCACACCATGAATGCGAACAATCTCATGAATGTAAATTTGAGCCAGCCGCTCTGAAGAATAGGTAGTCATCACTGGAATGAAGTGTGCGAACTTAGCCAACTGGTCCACAACAACCAGACTACGTCATAATTTTTCAAGGTACGTGGTAAGCCTACCACGAAATCCATAGTGATGCGCTCCCATTTCCACTTCACTATCTCCATTTTCTTAATCAACCCTCTCGTTTCTAATGCTCATACTTCACCTGTTGACAATTCAAACACCAAGAGACATAAGCAAAAATATCTTTTTTCATTCTCCTCCACCAATAGTGTTGCTTCAAGTCACGATACTTCTTTGTGACACCTGGGTGAATGGAATAGCGTGAGCTGTAATCCTTCTCAAAGATCAAATGTCTCAACCCATCAATATTTGGAACACAAACCCGGCCTTGAAGCCGCATAACACCATCATCACCTATCACAACCACCTTAGCACCACCCCGCTGCACTGTGTCCTTACACACTAACAAGTGAGGATCATTAAACGGGCAAGCCTTGATACGCTCCAACAACGATGATTGTGCCACCAAGTAAGAACCCTACTAGGCTCTGAAAGATCTAATCTCACAAACTGATTGGCCAATGCCTAAACATCCATGACTAGTGGCCTCTCTGCTACTGGTAAATATGCCAAGCTGCCCATACTCGGAGACTTCCTACTCAATGCATCGGCCACCATATTAGCCGTCCCCAGATGATATAATATGGTGATATCATAATCTTTTAGCAACCTAACCATCTCCTTTGCCACAAATTAAGGACCTTCTGCTTGAACAGATGTTGGAGACTCTGATGGTAGGTACCTCACATGGAACACCATATAGATAGTGCCTCTAAATCTTCAACGCGTGAACAATGGCTGCAAACTCTAGATCATGCACAAGGTAGATCTTCTGGTTGATACTCAATTATTTCCTCATATTTCTTAAAGTATTTCATATACTTTCAAAATATTATTTTGCATGATTATCCAATTTATAGAGGTCATACAAGTAGTACCTATAATTTTTAAAGCTTTTTAAATTAATTTCTTGCATTTTAATTGTTAAATATTTATTAATTATTCCTCCAAAATTATTTTTGAACTATTTAAATTAATTATTTATATTCATATGCATATTCTACAATTTTTCACCCCATTTTGTATAATTATATTTGCACTTTTATTATTATTTACAATATTTGCAATACTAGGCATATTCTCAATATAATTGTGTTGTTATATTATTAATGTCAAAATAACATTTTTAGATTTTCGTAACTTTGAATTATTATTTTTTAAGATTTAATTTCTTAAATAGTATTTGTATTTCTTATTAGTCATTTTTATAATTTATTTTTATGAATGTTGTGTATTTTAAATCTGGCCTAAAACTAGGCCAATTTATGGACCAAGTTACTGGCCCAGATCTCCAAAAGTCCATGACCCAATTTCCCCTAGCCCAAACCAGATGACCCATTTAATTTTTAACCTAGTCGAGACCTGTTCTCCGACCCGCCCCGCTTCTCCTCCAATCCTGGCCATTGATCTCAAATGATCAACGGCCCACAACTTCTTCCTCACTTTTAATTACCCAAACCCCTGACCCTAATCCCCAGTTCCTCGTCTCTGCCTCCCCTGCATGCTCCCAACCTTTTCCTCCTCTCGACTGAACCCTAGCCATCTCAACTTTAATACTCTCCAAATCCAACCAAATCGTGGAACCTTTCCATGATTTAATTACCTTATGTGTGCTACATCAATATTACTTACACCATCGTGGTATTACTTAGTACTTGCCCAATTTGGGCAAGTACCTCTTCTCAGAATCAAGTGAAATATGACTTAGTCTTCGATATTCAGACAGTAATCCGTCTGTATACACTCACAATAAGGTCCTATGGGTCCAATTCACCAAGATTTTGTAACAATTATACCGCTTGTTTTATGTAATTGCGTCTTGTTACACCTTTTGATGCTTCGCACATGTATGTTTATAATTTTATGAATTACGGGGTTGTTTAGTTTCGTTCCGGGAAGCTTTCGAGTTGATTCAGATCCTTTGATTCTTGACTTAGAAGCCTGAGTTAGAAATATTGAGCAAACTTTGACTTTTGTAAAAACGACATCGGAACGGTATTTTGATTGCTCTGATAGCTTCGCATCGTGATATTGGACTTGGGCATATGCCTTGAATTGATTTAGGAAGTCCGTAGGTTGATTTGTGTTATTTTTCCCAAATTTGACAATTTGAAGTTGAAAAGTTCGACCGTAGGTTAACTTTTAGCTATCGAGCTCGGAATTTAAATTTTGGAATAGGCATTTTATGTTATTTAGAACTTGTCTGCAAAATTTGGTATCACTTGGAGTTGATTTAGTAGGATTCAGACGTTTAGTTGTAATTCTAGAGATTCTTAAAATTTACTTTGAAACTTATGCTATTTATTGTTCGATTCGTAGTTTTAGATCTTATTTTTATATTTGATCGCGCGAGCAAGTTCGTATAATATTTTTAGACTTGTGTGGATATTTGGTTTTGAGCCCCGAGGGCTCAGATAATTTTTTGAAATGTTTCAGAATGGATTGAACTGAAAATGAATTGCTGGTGTTGCTGGTGCTCAGTTATCGCAGTTGCGAGCACGAGGCTCGCAATTGCGAAGGTGACAGTGGGGGTTTAGATGTTGCAATTGCGACTTCCCTTCGCATTTGCAAAGTTAGCTGGCATCAAGCTTGGTTCGTAATTGCGATCCCTGGTCCACAATTGCGAGGGTTCTCAAATGCGAACCCTATGTCGCAAATGCGACATCTCCAACTGGACAAAAGGGCTGGGAGACGGGGTTTTTCAACATATTCTCTTATTTTAGAACCCTAAACTCGGTAGGAGGCGATTTGGAGAGGTTAATTTCATATGCAAACTTTGGGTAAGTGATTCTAATCTATTTCCAACAATATTGGATCAATATATGTGAAAATTTGTGAAACTTTGTCAAGTTTTTGAAAAATAAGAATTTGAGTTTTGAGAGTCAATTTGGACTCGGATTTTGAAACTAATCGCATATATGAACTCGTGGAGTTATGGTTAGTCAGAAGCTACCATTGGACCCGGATTTTGACTGGGCACGCCTCGGGTTGACTTTTGTTGACTTTTTAGGAAAAGTATAAAGATCATAGCTTTATCTATTGTAATTGTTTTCCTTTGCATTTTTGATGATATTTAGTCAATTGTGGTTAAATTTGATCCGTGTGGAGGTGAAGTTTAGGGGAAAAACTATTTTCGAGGGTCGAATTGGCCAAGTTGAGGTAAGTATCTTGCCTAACTTTATATGGGGGAACTGCCCCTTAGGATTTGGGATTGATTGTGTCATTTGTGCTATGTGAAAGTCATGTACGCAAGGTGACGAGTGAGTACACGGGTTGTAAGTGATATTTGACCGGTTTAGACTACCTAGACTCTTTCCATGCCTTATTGAATTGTCATGTCATGTTCTAAATTCTTATACTCAATCTATTCTTACTTGTGTTAGTCTATCCTTACATGCCTTAAATTACTTTGTTAACACTTGTTCACATCTTACTTGATATTTGGCTCTTATGCTTTAGTTGAACTTGTTGTCTCTTTCAATGTTACATGTTATCTCTTTCGTTGTCGATTTATCATTATTTGAAGTTATTGTTACATGTTATCTCTTTCATTATTGATTATCATTACTTGAAGTCATTGTTACATGTTATCTATTTCATGGTTGATTATCCTTATTTGAAGTCATCTATATATGTTATCTCTTTTATTGTGAGTTGTTCTTATTTAGTGTCATGGATACACATTATCTTTCTCATTGTTGAGTAATTGGTGTTGAAGTTATGAAAGCCGTTATCACGTTGAGGCGAAGTATTAATTTTTGAGACATCTTTCTTGTTGAGAATTTACATTCATTATTATTGTTGATATTTTTGTACACATTGTTATTGAACCTTGGGCTATCGTTGTGGAAACATTGATATTGTTGATTATTAGAAAGTTGTGGCATATGGGCACTTGCGGTGCGAGTTTTTATTGTAATGTTATATTGACGCGCATGCGGCGGTATAAGGATAAGGGTTAATGTGCATGCGACAGCATAAGTTGGGACTTATGTGCATGTTGCTTGTAAGGGAATTACGTGAAGCTACACGACATCTTAAGGTGGGCTAAAGTGTGTGTAGCTATTTCGGAAAAAAATGTTTTAAAAACTATTTAAATGTAAGGCTCACGTAGCGGTATAAGAAAATATTGTGTTGAAATTGAGAAATGTTAATACGAGGCGGTACCTCGGTTGTGATTCTTGTTACGTAGGAGGCAGTACCTCAGTTATGGTTCTTATTGTGCATGAGGTGGTACCTAGCTCATTGTGATTCTTGTTGTTTATCTCATGTTGCAAAGAGTTATTTGGTGGGAACACTTCTTGTAGTTTTATTCTTCCTTGTTCCATCAGTTATTGTCCGTATATGAACATTGTGGTTCTTTTCAATTTCTTCCCTTATGTCATCTTTGTGCTTACGATCCTTTCATTAGTCTATGTTATTAACTTGCATCATATTACTTATTGCTCCGCTTTCCGTTACTTCTTGTTGTTACATTTTCATTCTGTTTTATTTTATATCCTAGAAGGTGTCTTGACTTGGCCTCGTCACTACTCTATCGAGGTTAGGCTTGATACTTACTGGGTACTATTGTGGTGTACTCATATTACTGCATATCTTTTGTGTAGATCCAGGTACTTCTACTAGTGCCGGACGTTAGTGATCGACTATTACATGCTTTCCCGGAGACTTCAAGGTATACTTGCTCGGCGTCCGCAGGCCTCAGATTCACCTTCTTTTATTTTTACTTCCTGTTGTATTTTCATTCAGATAGTGATGTAGTGTTATTCTAGTTTACCATGTAGAGCTTATGACTCAGTTCCACCGGTTTTGGGAAAGTTGTTGCAGAGATTCTGTTTTGGAAGGCTATATGAGTTTTGTTAGTTCTATTTTAGTATTCATGTTGATTATTCTTGTTAACTTATTATTAAATGTTAGGCTTTCTTAGAAACTAGGTTCCATCACAAGATATGGAGGAAAATTGGGATCATGACAAGTTGGTATAAGAGCTCTAGGTTCATAGGTGTTATGAGTCATAAGC
>AWOL01S0207712.1:0-15148 GCA_000715115.1 Nicotiana otophora
GCCTAATCCCGAGCTTGAAATGTCCAAAATGAAGGAAATCACGAAACCCTCGAACTTAATAT
This sequence comes from Nicotiana otophora, assembly GCA_000715115.1. Lineage (NCBI taxonomy): Eukaryota > Viridiplantae > Streptophyta > Magnoliopsida > Solanales > Solanaceae > Nicotiana > Nicotiana otophora. The sequence goes on from AWOL01S0207712.1 coordinate 63, forward strand.
TGTGCCCAGTACTTTCGCACCTGCGACTCATTTAGTCGCACCTGCGGTCTCACAGGTGCGAGAAATCATCCCTCTTGCAGGTTGCCCAAAGATCCACTGCCTTCGCTTCTGCGACCACCCACGCACAGGTGCGAGTCCACACCTGCGAAAATCCTTCTGCATTCGCGCTCCATAGTAATCTAATCGAATCCCGCCTCTGCGCTCCACTCGCCGCATCTGCTGCCATGTAGGTGCGGCAATTCCCTTGCACCTCCAAATACTGCACGCTTAACTCCAGGCCGCATCTGCATTTACCCCGCTCGCACCTACGATCACAACTCCGCAGGTGCGATTGCACCAGAACTGGTTAGCTTTAGCAGCGTCTCAACCTCCAAACTTGATCCGTTAACAATCCGAACTTCACCCGAGGCCCCCGGGAACTCAACCAAATATACCAACAAGTCCTAAAATACGATACGAACTTAGTCGAGCCTTAACATAACATCAAACAATGATAAAACCACGAATCACACATCGATTCAAGCCTAAAGAGCTTTTGAACCTCTAACTCCTACTTTCGATGCTGAAACCTATCAATTCAGGTCCGATTGACCTCAAATTTTACACACAAGTCACAAATGATACCACAGACCTACTCTCTAGAATCGAAGTCCGACCCCGATATCCAAAAGTCCACTCCCGGTCAAACTTTCTAAAATAATCTCCCAATATTTCAACTTTTGCCAATTTATGCCGAAACGACCCACGGACCTCCAAATCAACATCCGAATACGCTCCTAAGACCAAAATCACCATACGGAGCTATTGGAACCAACAAAACTCCATTGCAAAGTCATATTCACTCAAGCCAAACTACGGTCAACTCCTATAACTTAAACTTCCAGTTTAGGGACTATGTGTCCCATTTCACTTCGAAACCCAAAACCAAGCCTCCCAGCAGGTCACGTAGCCACAATATAACATAGAGAAAATAATAAATAGGGGGTTGGGGCTAGTACACTTAAAATGTCCGGCCGAGTCATTACATCCTCCCTTTCTTAAAACAAACGTTCGTCCTCGAACAAGTATAGAGACATACCTGAAGTGGTGAAAAGATGAGGATAACGGCTACGAATATCATGCTCGATTTCCCAAGTCACTTCCCCGACTGGCTGACCCCTCCACTGGACCTTAACTGAAGCAATATTCTTCAACCTCAACTTTCGAACCTGCCTGTCCAAAATGGCCACCGACTCCTCAACATAAGATAGATTCTTGTACAACTGGACTGAGCTGAAGTCTAACACGTGAGATGGATCGTCGTGATACTTCCGGAGCATAGAAACACGGAACACTGGATGAACTGCAGCTAGAATATGTGGTAGTGCAAGTTTGTAGGCCACTTATCTGACCCTCTCAAGAATCTCAAATGGCCCGATATGCCTAGTGCTGAACTTTCCATTCTTCCCAAACCTCATAACACCCTTCATGGGTGAAACCCGGAGCAACACCAACCATGAATTCAACGTCGTGAACCTTCCAATCCGCATAACTCTTCTATCTGGATTGGGCTGTACGAAGTCGATCCTGAATCACTTTAACATTTTCCAAAGCATCCTGAACCAAGTCTGTACCCAATAGCCTAGCCTCACCCAGTTCAAACCAACCCACCGGAGACCGGCACCGCCTACCATACAAAGCCTCATACGGGGCCATCTGAATGCTCGACTGATAAGTGTTGTTGTAGGCAAACTCCACAAGCGGTAAAAACTGATCCCAAGAGCCCCCAAACTCCATCACATATGCACGAAGCAAATCCTCCAATATCTGAATAGTGCGCTCAGACTGTCCGTCCATCTGAGGGTGAAATGATATACTCAAATCTACTCGAGTACCTAACTCATGTTGTACGACTTTCCAGAACCACGATGTAAACTGCGTAGCCCGATCAGAGATGATAGACACCGGCACGCCATGAAGCCTGACAATCTCGCGAATGTACACCTGAGCCAGCTACTCTGAGGAGTAAGTAGTCACTACTGGAATGAAATGAGTTGACTTGGTCAATCTTTCCACAATCACCCAAACTATATCGAAATTCCTCTGAGTCCATGGGAGCCCTACAACAAAATCCATAGTAATCCGCTCCCATTTCTACTCCGAAATCTCTAGCTTCTGAAGCAATCCACCTGACCGCTGATTCTCATACTTCACCTACTGGCAATTTAGGCACCGAGATACATACCCCACTATGTCCTTATTCATCTTCCTACACCAATAATGCTGCCTTAGGTCCTAATACATCTTCGCGGCACCTGGATGAATGGAGTACCGCGAATTGTGAGCCTCCTGGAGAATCAACTCGTGAAAGACATCTATATTAGGTACATATAGCCTGCCCTGCATCCGTAATACACCGTCATCTCCAATAGTGACTTCCTTGGCATCACCGTGCTGAACTGTGTCCTTGAGGACAAGTAGATGGGGATCATCATACTGACGCTCTCTGATACGATCATAAAGAGAAGAACGATAAACCACACAAGCCAAAACTCGCCTCGGCTCAGAAACATCCAATCTAACAAATTGATTGTCCAAGGCCTGAACATCCAAAGCTAAAGGCCTCTCCACTACCGGTAGATATGCTAAGCTACCCAAACTCTCCGCCTTGTGACTCAAGGCATTGGCCACCATATTGGCCTTCCCGGGATGATATAGAATGGTGATATCATAGTCCTTAAGCAACTCCAACAATCTTCACTGGTGCAAGTTAAGATCCTTCTGTTTGAACAGATGCTGTAAACTCCGATGATCGGTGTAGACCTCACAAGGGACACCGTACAAATAGTGTCACCAGATCTTCAAGGCATGAACATTAGCTGCTAACTCGAGGTCGTGGACATGATAGTTCTTCTCATGCACCTTCAACTGTCTAGACGAGTAGGCAATCACCTTACCATCCTGCATCAACACCGCATCGAGACCAATGCGCGACGCATCACAATACACAGTATAAGATCCCGAACCCTTAGGTAACACCAACACTTGGGCTGTAGTCAAATCAGTCTTAAGATTTTGAAAGCGCTCCTCACACTCCTCGGTCCACCTAAACAGTGTACTCCTCTGGGTCAGCCTGGTCATAGGTGCTGCAATAGACGAGAAACCCTCTACAAATCGACGGAAATCACACTTCAAAAATTTTGCATATAACTTCTTTTCTCTTAAGGTTTGAAGCACAGTCCTCAGGTGTTGCTCATGATCCTCCTGACTCCAGGAGTACAACAGAATGTCATCAATAAACACAATAATGAACGAGTCAAGATATGGCTAAAATACATTGTTCATCAAGTGCATGAATGCTGCTGGGACATTGGTCAGCCTAAAAGACATCACAAGGAACTCGTAATGTCCATACCGAGTCCTGAAGGCAGTCTTCGGGATATCTGGCTCCCGAATCTTCAACTGATGATAGCCTGAACACAAGTCAATCTTAGAGAACACTCTGGCACCCAGTAACTGATCAAATAGGTCATCAATACGTGGCAATAGATATCTGTTCTTCACTATAACCTTGTTCAACTGGAGATAATCAATACACATACGCACAAAACCATCTTTCTTCTTTACAAATAAGATTGGAGCACCCCAAAGCGACACACTAGGCAGAATGAATCCCTTATCAAGCAACTACTGCAACTGTTCCTTTAACTATTTCAACTCGGTTGAGGCCATATTATAGGGTGGAATAGCAATAGGATGAGTGCCTGGTAACAAATCAATACCAAAGTTGATATCTCTATCGGGCGGCATGCTCGGAAGATCCGTCAGGAATACATCTGGATAATCCCTCACTACCGAAACTGACTCGACGGTAGGAGTACCAACACTGACATCTCTCATATATGCCAGATACGCATCACACCCCTTCTCAACCATCCGCAGAGCCTTTAGAAATGAAATAACCCTGCTAGGAACATAATCTAAAGTACTTCTCCACTCTAACTGCGGTAGACCTGGCATAGCCAACGTCACCTTCTTAGCATGACAATCAAGGATAGCATGATAGGATGACAACTAGTCCATACCTAAAATAACATCCAAATCTACTATACTGAGCAATAATAAATCGGCTCTGGTCTTAAAAACACTAAGACCAACCAAACATAACTGATACACTCGGTCAACAATAATAGAATCTCCCACAGGTGTAGACACATAGATTGGAGAACCCAAGGAATCACGGGATACACCTAAATACAGAGCAAAATAAGATGACACATAGGAACAAGTGGAGCCTCGATCAAGTAAGACTGATGCATCCTTATAACAGACTGGAACAATACTTGTGATGACAGAGTCGGATGCAACTGCCTCTGTCCTAGTAAGAAGAGCATAATATCTGGCCTGGCCTCCCCCGCTAGGGAGACCTCTTCCTGCCCGATCTCCACTTCTAGCTGGCTTTGCAGGTGGGGTGGCAGCTAGTGCGTGACCATGGACTGAGAAGCCTGAGGACTCGGTGGAATACGCAGAGCCTGAGTAGTTTGTAGAGATCCACCCCTCCTAAATCTGGGGCAATCCCTCACCATATGACGAGTGTCACCACACTCAAAATAAGCTCTCAGAGGATGTGGCTGTTGTGGCTGGCTTGGGCCTGATCGACTGGACTGACCACTGAAAGCACCTCGTGTAGGAGGTTCACTATATAATGGCAGTGCATAATAGGGAGCCTGAGGCCTAGGAGTGGACGGAATACCGCAGGCAGCTGGAAGTGCTGAATGAATAGGGAGAATCTCATAGACCCTACCATGACGAGTTGCAGCTGGGGAACGAGTACCACTATATGTGCCAGAATCTCGAGACCTCTTGGCCTCTCACTCCTCTCTCTCCCGAGTCAGTGTACCCTCGAATCTCCTAGCAATCCCCACTACCTGATAGTATGTGATGTCCATCTCCAACTCTCGGGCCATGCTAAATCTGATACTGGGGTTGATCCCCTCGATAAATCGACAGACCCGCTCTCTAACAGTATCAACCAAGGCCGGTACATGCCTAGCCAAATCACTAAACTAGACCGCATACTCCGACACGGTCATAGAACCCTGGTATAACTGCTCAAACTCTGTGTATCATGTATCTCTGAGACTATGGGGGACATACTCCCTCAAGAACATATCTGAGAACTGAGTCCAAGTGAGTGAAGATGCCTCGGCCGGACTGCCCAACTCATATGCTCGCCACCACTGATAAGCCGCTCCCCTAAGTTGGAAGGTAGTGAAGGCAACCCCACTAGACTCCGTAATACCCATAGTACGGAGGATACAGTGGCACTCCTCAAGAAAACCCTGGGCATCCTCTGATGCCAAGCCACTAAAAGTAGGAGGGTGGTACTTCTTGTACCTCTCGCGCCTGAGCTTCTCCTCCTCAGAAGTTGCTGCCCTAACCTTGGGCTGAACTGGGGCTACCGGCTGCACTGGTATGACCTCTGGTACCTGGCCAACCTAGACCCACTGCTCTTGGGTACGGGCGGAGGGAGTGTGTGCTTCTCCCCCGCCTGAGATATAGCATGAGCAAGTGGTATCAACCCTTCCTGAGCCAAAGTGCCGAACATGCTCAGAAACTGGCCGAGAGTCTCCTGGAGGGATGGTGTAGTAACATGTGTCTAAGGTACCTGCCCTCCAACTGGAGCTACTGGTGACTCCACTGTAGCAGCTCGTACGCGTGCTCTGGCTGCACCATGTGGACGTCCTCGGCCTCTACCATGGCCACGGCCTCTCACGGCTCTTGCAGGGGGTGCGGGTGTCTGGTCATTTGATCCAGTTGTATGTGTCTTCACCATCTGTGAGAGAATGAAAGACAAAAATTTAGAATCTGAAGTCAAAGATTTTGCACGATAAGGAATCAAAGAAGTGAAGCTTTTCCTAACAGTTCGGTAGCCTCCCGAAGATATGTACAGATGTCTCCGTACTAATCCGCGAGACTCTACTAAAATAGTTTGTGACTCATAACACCTATGAACCTAGAGCTCTGATACCAACTTATCACGACCCCAAATTCCCTCCGTAGAATATCATGACGGTACCTAGTCTCTAAAACTAGGTAAGCCTAGCAGTATGCAAAAACATTAAATAAGAGATTAAAATTGGAACATCCCAACATTTTAATAAATAGAATCTACCAAAACTCAATATGTACAATCCCAAAACCTGGTGAGATATAAGTCACAAGCTCTAGATACAGTACCGAACAATCCTATACATCAATTTCTATCAAAATATAAAGAAATAAGAAAAAGCCCGGGATAAAAGGGGACTCCAAGGCCTGCGGACACGGGCAGGTGTACCTTGAAGTCTCCAAAGCAGCAACACAATACACTCATATCGAGGCTGATAGGATGCACCTAGATTTGCACAAAACATGTGTAGAAGCGTATTATGAGTACACCACAATAGTACCCAGTAAGTGCCAAGTCCAACCTCGATAGAGTAGTGACGAGGTCGGGTCAAGGCCCTACTGGGGATAATAAGAAACAAAACAAAGATAATATGACATAATGAAAATGACACGGATGTGAGCACTAAAGAATTTACGGGAAATAACAGCACGGAATCAAGGAAAGCTAATACAACACGAAAGGAAAACAAGAATTTTACATGTTAAGGAAAATAAGAACCAAACAACACAGCAAATAAGGAATATCAATAAGGGCACTCCCGGAGTACCGCCTTATAGTCCCACATCATAAAAATAAATCACATTCTTTCCTTATATCACCGCGTGAGCCTTTATATTTGGTTTTTGAAAATCATTTTTTCGAAATAGCATCCCGCGGTTTAGCCTACCATATCACACCGCATGGCTTCTAGTAGTTACCCTACTAGCCACGCGTATCAAGCCCACCTTATCTCACCACATGTATTTTAACACCTAAACCTTATACCACCGCATGTGTATCAATAATCACAACGGCACGGCAGAAACCTCGTGCAACAATAACAACTGCATGGCAGAAACCTCGTGCAAACAACCAAACAATCACCTCAACAATAAACAAAAGCCAAAACACAACAACTGAAGAAATGATATTCCAACAATAGCAATTTTCAGTAAAGAATTTCCACAGTCAAGTAATGAATATGGAAATCAAGAAAAATAAGTAATTCAACTAAACATGTATTACAAGTTGCAAATAGGAGATAAGACAAGTAGACATGTGAAATTAAGCTAAACATGATGACTATAACGTGCTAAAGTAACTCAGTTATGGCATGAAAAGTAAACTACGTAGTAAAAATTGGAATTTCAAAATTTAGCCCATGTACGCACTCGTCCCCTTGCACACATGGCCTTCACATATAACAAATTATCACTAAAATACCAAATCCTAAGGGGAATTTCCCCCACACAAGGTTAGACAAGTCACTTATCTCAAATCACGCTTAATCAATCAATTAGAAGGCCCTTCCCTCGATTTTCTAACTCCGAACGGCTCAAATTTAGCCAAAATAATTTCATACTATAAATACAACTATAAGAAACTAGTTTAAATAATGAAATAATGATTTTAGCAAAGAATTGGAAAATCGCACCAAAAGGTCACCTCGGGCCAGCATATCGGAACCCAACAAAAGTCACAACATCCAGAAGCCCATTCAACCACGAGTCCAACCAGAAAAAATTTACCAAAATCCGACACTAAATCGTCACTCAAATCCCCAATTTAAACTCTACAAATCCCTAGCTTCAAACTCCAAAATAACACCTCAAAACTGCACAATCTAGGTGGAAAAATCAATTAGGAAACATAATTATTGAGTAAATTTAACTACAAGTGACCTACCTCAAGAATCCCTTCGAAATCACTCTCAGAAATCGCCTAATCCCGAGCTTGAAATGTCCAAAATGAAGGAAATCACGAAACCCTCGAACTTAATATTCCGCCCAGCACTTTCGCACATGCGACTCATTTAGTCGCACCTGCGGTCTCGCATGTGCGAGAAATCTTCCGCTTTTGCAGGTTGCCCAAATCTCCACTGCCACCGCTTCTGTGACCACCCACGCGCAGGTGCGAGTCCGCACTTGCAGAAATCCTTACGCATCCGCGCTCCACAGTAATCTAATCATATCCCGCTTCTGCGCTCTACTCGCCGCATTTGCTGCCAAGCAGGTGCGGCACTACCCTCATACCTGTGAACACATTACACTCAACTCCAGGCTGCATCTGCGTTTCCCCCGCTCGCACCTGCGATCACAACTCTGCAGGTGCGATTGCACCAGAACTGGTGAGTTTCAACAGCTTCTCAACTTCCAAACTTGATCCGCTAACCATCCGAACTGCACCCGAGGCCCTCGGGACCTCAACCAAATATACCAATAAGTCCTAACACGTGATAAAAACTTAGTCGAACCTTCAAATAACATCAAACAATGCTAAAACCATGAATCACACAGCGATTCAAGCCTAAAGAACTTTTGAACCTCTAACTCCTACTTTCGATGCCGAAACCTATCAATTCACGTCCGATTGACCTCAAATTTTACACACAAGTCACAAATGATACCACGAACCTACGCCAACTTCCAGAATCAAATTTGTACCCCGATATCAAAAAGTCCACTCCCGGTCAAACTTTCCAAAAGAATTTCCCCACTTTTCAACTTTCGCTAATTTACGCTGAAACGACCCACATACCTCCAAATCAACATCCGGACATGCTCCTAAGACCATAATCACTATACAAAGCTATTGAAACTGACAAAACTCCATTCTAGAGTCGTTTTCACTCAAGTCAAACTACGGTCAACTCCTACGACATAAACTTCTAGTTTATGGACTATGTGTCCCATTTCACTCCGAAACCAAAAACCAAGCCTCCCGGCAAGTCACGTAGCCATAGTATAACACATAGAAATAAATAAATAGGGGGTCGGGGCTAATACACTCAAAACGTCTGGCCGAATCGTTACAGTGGTGCAGGATGTTTTTTCCTGTGTATTCGAGCGAGCAATTATCGGCGTCTTGTGGAAGGGTGTTTAGTTGTTTCTGCCTAGTGTTAGTGTTTCCTACAATTTCGAGGTTATGAACAATGTGTCATGATGTTCTTGCATTGTTATCGCGCAATATTAGTGTAAATGGTAGAGTGCTTATGTATGTGTCGTGGCAATGAATGGTCCAAAAGGAGGACTTCTTGGTTATGGTTTAGAAGTTTGGCATTTAATGCTAGCGGAGGAAAGGCAATGAGACTATGGATGTTCAGGCTTGGGTTGGCATAGTAGCAAGACTTGATGTTTTCGAGCGTGGTGGAATTCTCATTGTGGTGTGGTGTTGTTGTTCTTGTTAGGGCACATCAAGTCCAAATAGTGTTATGGTCTTATTTAATTTGACTTCGGGGTAGGGTGAAATGGTGCCTAAGAAGTGGTTATCGGAACGGTGTGTAATTATTTCAGAGTCAAGTCGGTGTCTCTAGTGTTGATGGCTCGAGAAAGACGGCATTCGAGGAGGCTTAGTATTGGTAGCAATTTACTAGTCCGGGTGCTACAAAGATGAATTATGATTTGAGGTAGTATTTTGGCAGCGAAGGAGGATGAAGGACATGGTAGGAGGTATCTCGCGGTGGTTGAATTGCTAGCAGGTCAAGTATGAACAACAGAGGCCGAGTAGTTGCTTAAGGAGATGGTTGATTGAAGTGGGAGTGGTAGAGTAGCATATGGATTCTGTGGTAGGTTAGCCACATGGCTTGGGGAAGTTAGAGAAATGTGGGGATCATGGTGGACAGTGACTAGGCCTATGGATTTCACTTGGGATGGTGTCTTTGTGCTTCGGAAGTTTGAGTATGACGAAAAGAGTTTACTTGGGATGTAATATGACTTCGACTTTTGGATGCATCACTAGACCTTCATTTGATGTTGATAGGAATGAACGGGCACTTTCTACTAATGGGAGAGCGTGGACTCAGTAGGATTGACTAATTTTGTGACGGTTATAATTAGGGTAATGTCAATGGAAGATGTCGATATGGGGTTGCATAGGGGGGCTATCTGCTGTGAGGTGTTAGGAGTTGCATGATTCCTAGTGAATGTCCTCTGAAGAACTTTATTGTCTGTCCAACATGAAGTATGTACTACGATGTGAGCTGGGATCTCTTGAATAAGATGGTGTAGCGGTCAGGAGGTCAAGTATATGTTTGGAGATTATAATTCGAGTTATGTCATGCAAGTTAACAAGAGATTGTGAGGAATTTGGCGGAGCGACGGTGAAACATCATGGTAACCAGAAGGAGTCATTGTGAATTATGGAATTATGTGATTGTGGCTTGAAGCTAAGTGGGGGATCCCACCGTCTACGATTAGGTCACATAGTTATGTGCCCTGGCAGTATCGGTTTATCGACACATTGGTGGATTAGTTATGATTAAGGAAAGAGAACATCAAGGGTATTTCAGGCAAAGGACTTAATGATTGTGTGCTACATTCCACCTTATCGGTTCGTGTACAGATGTTGGGATGACTTAGAGTTTATGCTTCTTGTGGATGTGATGTACAAAGAAGAGAATTTGTCCGATTGATTCTTTGGAAGTGTTCATGTGCTAGCAGAGCACCAGTGTTGGTTATACATTCGGGACCAGGTCAGAGTGGGTGACTCTCAACAAGGGTTCTAATGGGTTCAAGAATGACAGTGCGATATCTAAGGATTTTGGGTTCGTTATATGGATAAGGACTGAGTTTTTTGTAGCAGAGTGTGAAGAATAATTGGAGAATTTCTATGTTATTATCGGGTCTATGGTGGAATGTTAGAGGAAACAACTTCGGATTCGTAGAAGATATTTCAGAATGGGTGCATCAGTTGGAGATACTATTGCGTGCATGAGGAGGGTATGCGTTGGCCTATGGGTATTGAGACGATGTGGCCTCATGAATTGGTTCACTCGGGATGAGTGTTGTTGGAGGTTTGTTATGTGTGTGAATAGGACTATTATTCCAAAGGCAAGTCAAGAGTAAATTGGAAGAAGTTGAGCCAGTTAGTAATGGTTCGAATCAGCATGGTTATGGAAATGATCGGTTCCTTCGGTGCATTAAGTTATGCAGGAGGTTTGTAGTTGTACGTGAGGTCTTGACAACCACCATAATTTGCTTGATTTGGGAGGTATTTGATTCTGATGGCCTTGTTATGTGTAAATGGATCTCGGAATCGTTATGGCGACTTAGACCACGACTTTAGTTCTGTGTCTTTCGCAGTTATGGGAAGTTGGTTGTGTGTTGCAATTCGTCTTCTGAAATGAGTTTAAGAAAGGTTTTCTGCCAATGAAGTGTTTGTTTTACTAATGGTTCAGAGGTTATGCTGAATTCTTGTACTCTCGCATAGCGGCATGATAGGTACAGTGAACGGTATGGAAATTGGAAGTTGAGGATCGAGGTTACGGTTCAGTTTTGATAAGAATGTCCCGAGCTCGGATGAGCAGGGAGGATTTCAGATGTTCAGAGTACGTCGGTGCCATCTTAATGTCTCATGAGAGCGGTGTCCTGTGTAAGAGGTAGTGTGTATTGACTTGCAAATTCTTGATTTGCTTTACAGAATTAGTACGGTTGGTAGTATAGGGATTCTGGTACTATTGCTAATGTGAGAGTTTATGCCTGAAAAGTGCTTTATTCATTTGGTTGTGGACTGTGGGAGTTTGTTCCGGATTGGATGGTTGCTCGTGTGTGTCATGAATAAGGCCATTGTGGACCCTTGAAAGGTTGTTGGCCCAGTAAGGGATGATCAAAATCAGCTTGCGGTCCATTGGTGGGTCTAATGTGAATGTGTGCTCTACATCAGGTCGGATGTGTTCATTAAGCATAGCGTTGCTTATGGATGAGTCTTCGAGCATTGGATGTTATCTCTGGTGTAAGCTATTCTATGAAACAACTCATGCTAATTCTGCCAAATACTAAAAATGTCTTAAATGCTCAGAAACAATTTAAAAACAAGTCATGTTAATTCTGACAGGCTACCCGGGTACTCGACGAGCCCAGGATGGTGCATCGGTCCAGTTCTTTAGAACAACTCCATCTCCCACTGTTTGAATAGTAAGGTCTTCCCCCTCCCCCTCCTTTAAAATTACACTACAGTCCATATCTTCCTCATCCAGAAACAACTACCTCATACCGGCCAAAATCTCATCTTCCTCGGATCCACATCATGTCAATCTGGCGGAATATCTGGTGCAGTGATGGTATGGGTTATTCCACCGGATAATAATCGGCATGCCATGATGTTGTCCAATCCTGATATTCTTGCACAGTATATTCTTACCCAAGCCCAAAGGTCATGCCATGATACTGTGGTCGTAGGGTTCTGTGATCCCCTGAAGCTTTCGGCCAAGACCCTTGCTCGGTTCATATCCCGTCCACAACAATATGATTTCTATATTATTGCTCTGCCATCGATCCTTCTCAATTGCGTTTACCCGCTCAATGCGGTGGTATGTTTCTCCGCCCAATTTCCTCCTGTTTTCGATGATTGGAACGGTCTGGTTGGTGTAGATAGGGTTGCTTCTGTCTCCATGAATGATCACCTCCTGATGATTCCACTCGAACTTCACAACCTGGTGCAGAGTAGAAGCCATTGCCCCAGCTGCATGTATCAATGGTCGTCCCAACAACAGGTTGTAAGTGGCAGATATATCTAGCACTTGGAATTGGACATCAAACCAGGTCGGGTCCATCTGTAGATCAAGGTTGATTTCTGCGATAGTGGCTCTCTAATATCCATCGAATGCTTTCACATTCATGATTTCTATCCGTATCTCATGAAGGCCTTTACCTAATCTTTTCAGAGTGGTCAGCGAGCATATGTTTAGGCTCGAAGCTCCATCTATCAGGACCCTAGCAATGAATTTATCCTCACATTGCACAGTAATGTGCAACGCTTTGTTGTGACTCAGCCCTTATGGTGGTAACTCATCTTCTTGGAAAGTAATTTTGTGACTCGTCAGTACTTGTTTGACCATGTTAGCCATCTCTCCGCTAGTGATACCGGCGGGTACATAAGCTTCGCTCAATACTTTCATTAAGGCATTCTTGTGTGCGTCTGAATTTTGCAATAGTGACAAAATGGATATCTGGGCGGGAGTCTTGTTCAGGTGATCAACAATAGAGTATTCCCTTGCGTGTACCTTCCTACAAAGATCGTCAGTTCCTGTCTCAATGACATGCGGCTTAGATGCAACTTCTTTGCTTGTTCCTCCAAGATTCTCAAGTGTGTAAACTCTGCCAGTTCTAGTCATACCTTGCGCAATACCTGTCTCTTTCATATTGGCCTTTCCCTTTCTTCTTGCCTCCGCAACATAATCCCATGGGACGGCATTAGACTTATAAGATGGTGTAGGAGCTACCATCACGGTGAAGGGCGTACCTACCTCGACCTCACACGATGCCTGGGTTTGTACCACAATCGGCGAGAGGATGACAGGCGATGTTTTGGGAGTATCCCCCTCTCGAATAAGTCCAATAGATCCCTCTTGATCCCATTCCTTATCAGTTTTTATCACGTTTACTCCGTCGCCCATATGATTTGGGAGAAGGTTATCACGGACATTTGGTACGGCTTCCTTTGCTTGTGTAACCTTGGTGTCGATCAGTTCTAAATCTTGTCCTTTAACATGCGGCACTCCTCAATAGTATGACCCTTCATACCTGAGTAATAGGCACAAGTTTTGTTGGGGTTAATCCACTGGGAAGGATTCTCAACAGCAACAGCAGTAATAGGGGTGACGTAACCAGCGGCCTTTAGTATCTCATATAATTAGGCTATGGGTTCAGCAATTGGGGTGTATTGTCTGGGAGCTCTGCGGTCAACGTTTGGTCGTGGCTTTGGGTAGTTTTGATGGGCGGGTGGAGGTGAATGATAATATGTGGGTTGGGTGTTATAGGCATGGTAGGTGGTGGCAGGATATTGGTATTTTGGAGGTGAGGGTTGATATGTGGGTAGAGGTGTTTGGTATGTAAGGGGAGACTTAGGACCCTGGTCTACCATCACGGGACCCACTTCTTTCTTCTTTGAGATACCTCCTGATTGCAAGGCTTTGTTTGTGGCTTGCAGTACCTCGAAATTAGTCACCATCCCACTCTTGATTCCTTCTTCTATCCTTTCTCCTAACTTGATGATGTATGAGAACTTGTGATTCTCGATGGCCATCAACCTTTAGTAATATTGCGGATCTTGAGCTCTAACAGAGAACTTGTTTATTTGTTCCTCTTCAAGTGGCAGCCTCACTTTTGTGGCCTCTGATCTCCAACGAGTAGCATACTCGCGAAAGGTTTCTGTCAGCTTCTTCTTGAGGTTCTGGATGTAGAAAATGCCTGCCGCATTCTCTGTGCTGAACCTAAATCTATCCATGAAATCCGATTCCATGCTCACCCAATTTTCTCACTTCTTCGAATTCTGACTGATGTACCAAGATAAAGCGTCTCCTGTAAGATTTCGCATGAATAGTTTCATGCGAATTTGTTCATTCTAACCCGTTCCTACAAGTTTGTCGCAGTAGGTTCTTAAATGTACCTTTGGATCACCAATGCCATCAAACATCTCAAACTTAGGAGGTTTGTAACCCTCTGACAGTTCTACACTTGCTGGATACACAAATCTTCGTAGTTTTAGTTTAAACCTTCAATACCCTTCCCACCTTCAACACTCTAGACTCACTCTATCAGTTTCTTGAGTTCTTCTGCCATGTTCCGAATGAGTAGGTCATTCTCGATAGGCTCAGGTATGTATAGGGTTTGTTGCGGGGTATGGGGTAAGGTTTCCACATATATCGGGTTGCCTTGATGAGTTCTTGGAACTTGGGTATATGGGCGATCATTGATTGAGGTTTGGGGATCGGGAGTAGGTTGTGGTGCATTTTGAGAAGTGTGATGAGGGGTGGTTTGCGGATATTGAGTTGGATGATGGTGTTGTTGTTGAAGGGTTTGCACTGGTGATGGGTTAAGGTTTTGGGGAGGTGTGGGATTGTGATATTGGTGCGGTGCGGGAGGATTCGGAGCTATGGGTGGTGGATTCTAGTTTTGTGTGTTTTGTGGTGGTGTTTGGTTCTGAGTGGTTGCATTTTGCTATTGATGTCGGGTTCATT
>AWOL01S0207712.1:16230-46608 GCA_000715115.1 Nicotiana otophora
TTTCTCCTAACTTGATGATGTATGAGAACTTGTGATTCTCGATGGCCATCAACCTTTAGTAATACTGCAGATCTTGAGCTCTAACAAAGAACTTATTTATTTGTTCCTCTTCAAGTGGCGGCCTCACTTTTGCGGCCTCTGATCTCCAACGAGTAGCATACTCGCGAAAGGTTTCTGTTAGCTTTTTCTTGAGGTTCTGGATGTAGAAACTGCCTGCCTCGTTCTCTGTGTTGAACCTAAATCTATCCATGAAATCTGATGCCATGCTCACCCAATTTTCCCACTTCTTCAAATTCTGACTGATGTACCAAGATAAGGCATCTCCTGTAAGACTTCGCATGAATAGTTTCATGTGAATTTATTCATTCTAACCCATTCCTATAAGTTTGTCGCAGTAGGTTCTTAGATGTACCTTTGGATCACCAGTGCCATCAAACATCTCAAACTTAGGAGGTTTGTAACCCTCCGACAGTTCTACACTTGCTGGATACATAAATCTTCGTAGTTTAAGTTTAAACCTTCAATACCCTTCCCACCTTCAACACTCTAAACTCACCCTGTCAGTTTTTTGAGTTCTTCTGCCATGTTCCGAATGAGTAGGTCCTTCTCGATCGGCTCAGGTATGAATAGGGTTTTGTTGTGGGGTATGGGGTAAGGTTTCCACGTATATCGGGTTGTCTTGATGAGTTCTTGGAACTTGGGTATATGGGTGATCATTGATTGAGGTTTGGGGATTGGGAGTAGGTTGTGGTGCATTTTGAGAAGTGTGATTAGTGGTGGTTTGCGGATATTGAGTTGGGTGATGGTGTTGTTGTTGAAGGGTTTGCACTGGTGATGGGTTAAGGTTTTGGGGAGGTGTGTGATTGTGATATTGGTGCGGTGCGGGAGGATTTGGAGCTATGGGTGGTGGATTCTAGTTTTGTGTGTT
This sequence comes from Nicotiana otophora, assembly GCA_000715115.1. Lineage (NCBI taxonomy): Eukaryota > Viridiplantae > Streptophyta > Magnoliopsida > Solanales > Solanaceae > Nicotiana > Nicotiana otophora. The sequence continues at coordinate 17,159 of AWOL01S0207712.1, forward strand.
TTGTGGTGATGTTTGGTTCTGAGTGGTTGCGTTTTGCTGTTGATGTCGGGTTCATTTAGAGTAAGGGAAAGGTTTGCCAGATTTCGGACCTGCTCAAGATCACCCTGCAGCTCCAGGCTTTTCTGCTCCAAACGTAAGACCAACTCATTCTATCCTGGCTTACTTCTCCCGTATCAGGTTTCAACATTCTCTGCCACGGTAGCATTGTCTTTTAGAATACCTCTTACATCATTCATCTTCCCTTTGACTTTGCCTTTGTTTTTCGGATCGCTAGGTGGAGGAGGAGATGGAGGACCTCTGGATCTAGTATGGTATGTTGATGATGTCAGTATGCACGAACCAACCTTTGGGAATGGGAATAATCAAAATAAAATAAAAACAAAAGGTAACCAAGTCAGTGAAACGAAGTAAAAGAGTGTTCGCAATATTTAAACATGTATCACATAAGGTCATGCAATAATTCACATCCTAATTTTGGGGACCTCATTGTGCCTAAGGTAGGCCTAAGTGCCACATAGACTTGGAGAAAATTCATGCCAACATTTTCCTCATTCCATTAGTGCAAAAATAAGCCAAATCAATATTCCACTAAATCGAAATAATAATTAGAAAGTCACTAATTGCATCAAGACTTATTACATCGAAATCTAATCTAAGTTAGAAAGCAGCAAAACATATTATCTCCTAATCTACTTGGTCCCTGAAGGACCTTCTCCATGTTTGGCTCTCTTGACCACATCAATCATGTTTCCCAGATCACGCATGTCTAGTAGCAAGTAAGATTTTGCCAGCTTCCCCCCTTCATCGTCGTCCATGCCTTGATAATCTCAAAGCCTCTTTCTCATCTTCCCTTCCATCTCCATCAACCCTTGCTCTAGTTATTCTAACCTCCCTGTCGATTTAGTGGCAATCTCCTTCCATTCCCTTATCGCCTCCATGTTCACTTTATGTTATTCCAGATGTTTAGCTTCTAATTCGAACACCTTTTTGTGTAGCCTCTTGTAATTCACTTGTGCTTCAGCCACCTCATCTATGCTTCTATCCTTCAGATTAACTCCTGGTTTGATGTCCCCAGCTATGTCGTCCTCCAACCATGAGAGATAGTAGTACATATGACTGACGTGATACCTGTCTGGTTCAATAGTGTCTCCTTCCACGATGATCTTTTGGTTCCACATCTGTTGCACTTCGAACTTGAATGGGATGGCATCCCCTTCAAATCTGCCTTATACTGAACCATGTTGGAAATATGAGGTATGACTTGTTTTCTTTTAGCTTGCCTTATTACCCTTATAAGAGCATAAGGGTAGATACCTCGCAGCCCGATCAGTACTAAGTGAGTAGTTCTTTTAGATCTAATAATGAACTCACTACTAGAAAACCATTCAAACATCCAATGCACTTGCTCATCTGTCAGATTGCTGAATAAACGCACCCAGCCCACAGAATTCCAGGCTTTGGAAACCTGTCTGGAATGAACGTCATCTTCTTTGGATGATGACTGGCTACGTAGTCATTCAGTGGCCTGCGCAGAAGCTCCTGGCAATACTCACCCCTCTGAAAGTGTTCCAGCAACCAAACTTATAGCAAGAGATTACAAATCTCAAAGTGTCCGGACCCATGCTTGCACTGATCTAGAGCACAGTACATCTCAACTAGAATCATTGGTATGATAGTGTACTTTTGTACCTCGATACCCTCCATTAACGTCCTGCGACCGTGGCTAAACGAGTATGAATTCTTCCCCCTTGCATTGGAAAGATCAACAAACCCAGGAAATAGACTATGAAAACATAAACCCAGTGGTGCACCCATCCCAAAAAGGTTATGGCTAGCTCTTCATGATGAAGGCGATATGATTTGTTATGCCCATAACACTCATAGAGAAATTCAAGTGGATGTATGATTTCTTCAGACAGACCAGCTCATCATTCTTCTTAAAACACAACATTTTCAGAAAATCGTGTGGAGTGCGATTCTCTGGCACCAATAGTCCGGGACTATCCCATAGTAACTTGGCGAAACCCCCTATTTCTTCCAGGAAATGAGTCATTTCTATATTGCCAAATCGGAAAACAACTCTCTTTTCATCCCAGAACATGGTAGCAGCCTCGATCAGTTCCATATTTGGTTGAATGTTCAACAAAGATGGCAGGTTACCCAATACTCTCCTCACATGATTTCTGACATAGGGTGCAAGGTCATTCCACCAGTCAATTAGCAGAGGTGGGATATTCTGGGCCATACTGAACCTGGGAATTTCGTGCTTCATTTTCTGCAAATAAATAAAGGTTAGCCCTATTCCCTTCCAGATTTGACTATTTACGCAATAATGATCAACAGGTTGGCACGTTTTCTCCAAGTAATACACATAGTATAATGGTGTCCTTTGGGATTATTGAAATCCCATTAGACTTTAGACAAGGTTCATCTAAGCGGGTTGTTACTTCAATGACGTCTCAATCCGTACTAAGTTTAGCATGATGCATGTATAGTTCAAATCGGAGTGTGGTTTTCTAGAAAGGTCTAGACTGGTACTCTCAAGTGGAAAATTTGAGAGGGAAAGGCACGGGACAATCGACTGCACCACTGATCGACTAGTCTACTACAAATAAGCCTTTCCAGTTTAAATGGGTATTTTCAGGAAAGCACAAACACTCATCAAGCACCGTTTTGTTGATAATGAGCACGAGTGGAGTATGATGTGGATCGTGCTTATAGTAACATATTGTCTAGTATTTGCATGATAAAGGTGCATAAAACAGTAAATAATATGGTAAATATGAACAGGAGAAGGAAAATAGTAGAAAAGAAAAGAAAGACTAAAGAGAGAAGTCAGTTTAACTTATGAAAAATGTGTGAGAACGTAAGGAAGCGGGTAGGGAAATAGGGATGGGAAAGTCATGATATAGCAGTCTTAGACAAGATGAAGGAAACGAGGAGAGGGCGTACATGTCATAGAAATTTAAACAAATAAAGGGAAATAAAGGAGGGGGTGTGCATGTCATAGCAATTTAAACAAATAAAGAAAAATAAGGGAAGGGATGTGCATGTCATAGCAATTTAAACAAATAAAGACAAATAAGGGAATGGATGTGCATGTCATCACAAAATCCACATAAGTCAACCTCGTTATTGTAAGAGCCTAAGTGTAAATCCCCAGCAGAGTCACCATGTTGTCGCGCCCCATTTTCTCGCGAAAGCAGGTTTCGACATGTGACAACTCTTTTAAGTGGGTGTTAAAAGAGAAGAGTCGCCACCTAATAATTTTAAGGTGATTTAGGGCACCAATTTGCAAATAACTCTGTTTGACTAATCTACGCCACCAAAAGATCAGGTAAGTGCTCAAATTACCTCGAAGAGAAGGTGTTAGGAAGTCTTCGAGGTCCACAACTGTGGGTCCCGACCGAAATTTACGCTATGTGGATGATATAATTAAGCTAGGTGATCATATAAGCGAAGAAGGACATGGAAGTGAAGGTTCTATTGTAACACAAGCAAGTGTAAAAAAATAGCATAAGAATTAAACTATATAAATAATCAGTACAAGTGTTAGAGGATACAACTGCGTTGGTCTATATTTGATGAACAATAAACATATAAAAGAAAGGGGACCTAAGTTTTTTAGCCTAAAGGATCACCCCGTGCAACATAAATAATACTTCGCAACTCCCTTAGGGTAGGGGTTGCTCATATTATTCAGCGGGCATAGACTAACATCGCCTGCTACCCGATTACTATGTTAAAGTTATTTATCTAAAGGTGTTCTAATTCAATTCTAGGTCGTGTCCTATGCATGCACTACCCGTCCCATGCCTATGGTCCAGGAGGCTTTGGACTTACTATTTAGGTGGTTCTAGACTTTACTTAGGATGCTCAAAAATGATAAAAACTAGGTGCGCATTCAAAACATGTAGGACTGCACATAAAGTCAATAAGTGGCTCAAGTTAGCCTCCACACATAAGCAACAAATGCACGCAGGCAGATTCTTATATTAGGCAGTAGACAATTTCAGACTTAAGACTTAGAGTCATTAAGTCCTATAGGACTAGCTTCTAGGTGATTCTGATTTCCAGTATTATACATGCAGTACTGCAGCTTCTAGACTAACGCATAGGCAGATTAAAAGCATTGCAAGTCCTATAGGCATGATCTCTAATTGTTTGAGCAATGAGACAGTGAAATGATCCTAGAATTCTAAATTACTAGTGCTGATTTTATAGACATGTTTCTTAGGCAGGTGACAGTGTCCTATAGGCAGGATTTCTAGTAGTTAAAAGTTGAAATTGATTTTATAGTACCTCATCCCTATAGGCATGTCATCTAAGTGTGGCAATGCGATGAACTGACAAAGTAATTGATTAGTTGATTAAAATCCTATAGTCATGATATCTAAAGGAGTAGCGTACTAAGAGCAATAGAAGCAATTGATTGATTGATTGATTAATTGAAACCCTATAGGCATGGTATCTAGATAGGCATTAGCAAAATATGTGTTATCGTATCCTGTAGGCATGTTGTCTAAGTGTGCATAATAGTAAACCTAGAAACAAATATAGCAAATACTTAAACATGTTTTAGACAGGTTGAGTGAAGTGTGTGTGATTTCCTATAAGCATGATTTCTATGAATGTGCAGAATAGGAACACGTCAGTGAATATAAGACAAGACAGTTAAATCCTAGAGGCAGGTTTTCTACCCGTTCATGCGAGAATCAGAATACCCTAGTCCCATTTTCACCGATTTCCCCATTATTCGTTATTACAAGTTATTACATCCCAAATGGAATAATACAAACTCAAATATGAACAGTTACAGAAGGAAACAACTATAAGCCCAATAGAATAGTGACATGCCCAATACAAAATAACCTAGTGCTTTTCTAGGCCTTCAACAGCTTTCTTTCATACGACCAGTAGACCCAAATCCCTAGCTCATAAGAACAGTATAGTAAGTCTGAATCCAACAGCCAAGTCCAACAACATACATAACCAAACACCAGGCCCAACGAATGACTTACATCCCAATTAGATGTCAAACTTGACCACACAAGTAACAAACTATATGTTGAATTAATTAAACAGAGAAGAAAGTCCACACACTTAGTTCTTAGGACTGTAACCCTAATTCTCACTAAGACATAGACAAAATCATATGACATACTGGCAGGGCACACATAAGGCAAGTTCATGCTTGCATTTTAGAAGTTAGGGGACATGATTGATCATCATGGGATAGCAAACTCTTTCAAATAAAGTTTCAAAAAATAACATGGTTAGAAACAGCCTAAGGCAACTCTCAAACAAGGGATCTAATCATGAAAGCTAAGGGATCAATAGATAACAACCTCAATATAGTAAGCTTGACATGGAAACAAACAATATAGGTTCATGGTCGAGCAATTACTTAATAGAAGAAAATTGTCATGCTGAACATTAATCACAGTACAAGAGTCATATCAAACTTCAACAGTAAGAGAAGCAATCATCAAATCTAATACTATTTGGCCATATGTGGAGAAAGAAGGCCAGCTATAAGGTTTATTCCTAAGGTTTTAACTGGTACTAAGGAATACAGGATTGTGCAAGTCACCAAACACACAATAGAATCACAAATGCATAATAATAGATCCTCATGAACAGCAGGACCAGGAGAGTAACAAGTTAAGCATGCATTAAATTACTTCCTAAATATAAGTTTGGTTGACATTACAATCCAGAACAGGTCAGAAAGGCAAACTCAGGATTGACAACAAACATCAACATAACATAGAAGACTAAACAGGTTTAGTAGAGCCAGAATTCATAAAGACACATTAAGAACTAGATTGTCACATAAAGGTTAGATATTGCATCTCACCTTATAGACTAAGTAGTATTAAACAGTACAGATTGAACTAGGCATGGAACACACATTAAAGCTCACAATTGGCTGACACCATAGTTAGGAATTGGTCATAGTAAAGTATTAGAACACACGAGTTGATCTATCATAAGGATGCAGAACAAAGTAGGGGGTAAACTTAGAAAGAGTAGCAGGTAATAAGGATTCGAACACACACATTAGAGTAAACATGCTTAAGAGAGCCAGAATCAAGGTTAAAAAATTAGGCAAGTTCAGATACTAGAGAAGTATAGAGCTTCAAGAACAACTTCAGAGCAGGCAAGGATATGAATAATAGCATGTTGATTCACAAAAGTTTAAGGGACATAGATATACAAAGCAGGAACTCAAACAAAAAGAGAATGAAATTGCAAGGGCCAAAGGTACTTACCAGTTACTAATTGACAAGCAAGTAGACAAGAAGAACAATTTCGGCAATATCTCAAACGTCAGTAGTAAGATGAACAGTAGAACCCAGAAATCTCAGTGCGTCAGAGTTCCCAAGGGTTTCAAATGAACCCTGGGCAGTGCTCACACTAAGAAAGGTCAGATAATCGAATTCCGGTGGCCTTGGCTTTCAGCTGGCCAAAAGATAGTAGTATAAGACAGGTGAGAATGAAAGAATAGTGGTAAATTCAGTGATTAGATCTCTTTTAGGGGTTTGGGTGAAGGGTTTATATAGTGTTCAAACTTAGCAAACAAACATGGAAAATTATCAATCAAACACAAAGAAGGAAAAAATAGATCGCATGTACTCAAAATCAGCAAAGGAGAAGGAGATTCTCAAACCCTAGTTGGGTCCAGACGTATGAGAATCGAACCAAGAATCAAGGATCCTTCCTTGTATGATGTATATAGACGAGACATCCTCCAAATTCCCACAAAATCAGAGTCAACCAAGCCAGATCTCGGAAGATAGATCTTGCTAAATATAAGGCAGGAACTTAAGTAACACCACAAGCACGTATACACCATCGTAGTACCTGAATATAGGTAAGTAAATCATGGATTGACTCCATGATTAGGTTGGAATTGGAGAGAATTAGAGGCGGCTGCTAGGGTTTCTTTCAGAGACGAGAGAACATTCGAGAGGGTTTGGGGGAGATTGTTAGGTGGGGAATGAGGATTAGGGTTTGGGGCGAATTAATTAAAGATGGGAGACAGGTTGTGAGCCGTTGATCTCTGAGATCAATGGCTAGGATGAAAGGACGAGTGGGGTGGGTCGTATAAACGGTTATTGACTGGGTTTAGTAAAGGGTTGTTTGGTTTGGGTTGCTGAGGGATCAAAGAAGTGGGCTGAGTATTTGGGCCAACTTTTGGTCCGAAAATTGGTTTAGAATTGGGCTAGATTTTAAATACAAGAAATTACGGGAAAATAATTTAATAAAATAGCTAAACAAATATAAAAAATACTATTTTGTAACTTAATATTATAAAATAATAAATGAAGATCATAAAAATATAAAAAAATATTTTGACCCTGAATAAAATGACAAAATACAATTAATTGTAAAGTATAGGTTATTATTGCAAAAATGCGTAAATAGCTCAAAAATGCATGTAAAATATTATAAAAACATGCACGTGGGTACAAATAATAATTTTGGATGATTAAATCACCCAAAAATAATTTTAAGGGATGATTAATACATATTTGAATAATTTAAATGCAAGAAAATTAATTTTAATTCGTAGAAAATCATTAAAACAATTATAGAAAATATTTATACGACTCTTGTAAATTGGTGATGATGCAAAAATGATATTGTGAGAGCATATATGATATTTATAAAAATATGAGGGCAAAATTGGATGTCAACACGCTCAAGTCCAAAATCACTATCCGGACCTAACTGAACCATGAAAACTCCGATCCGAGGTCAAATACTCAAAAGTCAAACTTGTTCAACTCTTCCAACTTAAAGCTTCCTAGTTGAGAATCATTCTTCCAAATTAATTCCAAATCATCTGAAAACCAAAACCGACGACACACACAAGTCATAATACATCATACGGAGCTACCCATGCCCTCAAACCACCGAGCGAAGTGCAAATGCTCAAAACGACCGGTCGGGTCATTACATTCTCCCCCACTTAAACATATGTTCGTCTTCGAACGTGTCCAGAGTCGTTCCAAAGACTTCAAATCACCGTGTAACCTTACCATGCACATACCCGGGGATGATCTCATGTTACCCAATTCCATATAAGCTTGACAACACAACATAACCGAAGATTATTACTCCAACCTTAGTCTGTAAACCTTAGAGCCCGATTTCCAATATTTGAAATTCCTTACAAGACCCGAATCTCCCATCTACACACTGTAAAAGTCTGAACAAGCTATACCAAGCCATAACCATAGCCCATGATGTAATCACATGATATACCATACAACTCGCATACTCGCAGTAATAATTTCCGATCACAGTAGCTGCTCAAAACAAACCCAATACCGATAATAAAACTCATACCAAACAAAACCTCATTCAAAATCTTCGTACACTGCTGATGATGAAAACAACACACAGGAACTCATAACCACTCATTAGATCAACAAGTTATGGAGCTCTCTCGCCTAACTAGAACCATAGCCCAAATTCTAAGCTGACCTTCGATATTACTTTCCAAACACATTGTAATCAAATTCGATAGCAATCACCTCATGCCCAAAGACTTCATCTCATCAAATGAAAGCTACTCTACTGACATGCCACACCAATACTACCCAAAGCCACACACTATGCAATCTGTGCACCAATAAGCAACAACTCAAATGTACTCAAACATGAAAAATGACTCAAATGAGAGAACCGTCTGGCAAGCTCAACAAGTACCACCACACCCGCAATGCTATGAACCCATCACACATGGTAGAACCAAAACACACGAATCTATCACAAAGGATTATATCCCATCATAACCCCGCTGCATTACGTGACCTATCCAAACACCGATCCATATGAAATACCTTGAGCCCCAAATGCTCAAAATCAACAACCATAGGCAATTCGACATCAAGTACACAAGTGCATGACTATAACCATGGAAAACAAATAACACAATATACCACGGCCTGGAAGACCATAACCGAGGCGCAATCAATTATTCAATACCCCAATAACCATCTCGCTCAAATTCCGCTATAAGGCCCAAACATAATGCATTATGTGTGCATATAACCAACAAATTACCACCCCTCGTAGAATTGGAGAGTAACACATAGAATATATCAGAACACGAATAAGCTCAACTCTAACCCACCCCTAGTTTTGAGTCAACAAATCCGACCCGGTGTAGAATGCACATCACCCCTGGGCCTACCAATGGGCTCCAAATCAACTCCAGTCATCCCCAAATGGATAAATGGACCTCCAAAAGTCCACAATGACCTAACCATAGCATGTACTACCATCTAGTTAAATTTGGCCACCTCTTCACAACCCGCAATACCCGAAATAATCTGCCTCTGAGAACTCCCAGTTTCCAAATCCATAGAACATATGAATAACCATAGTTGATCCCAACTCCACCACTCGAATGACTAACACATCTCTCATACATAATCATCCCCATGAGAAATACTTCTATAATTCTTCCATGTCACATAGCAAAATTTGAACATCAGTAGTCGGCCAACCAGGTAAGTATCACAATACCAATGAAGCATCCTTGAGTCAAAACACAATGCGCCTTTCGAAATGTGCACCCTTCTCAGGAAATACCAAGTAGTAATAACATTCATCTAGTCATTTGGAACCATCCATGTTGTCTAGGAATTCATGACCTTCCCTTCAAAACTGAACCATGACCTTGCACATGCAAATTTAAATCCCACACAACACACCGCATCTATCATGCCACAATGTGAAAAGCACGAAAATCTCATAATCAACTCTGAGTCACCAGCAGAATACATACCCGATCACACAGAAACCTTCCATTTGATCCCATCCAGGAGAAAATCAAATACACAATATGCTCCTCACGTCGGTAGGAAATAACCATCTCAAACTGTGGTAGAAACCATCGAGAACTCTTTGAAACCCATTTTCACATAACCATGCCATCAAAACTGAATCTCTTTAACTCGACCAAGCCACGCAGGTCGCCAAACCCAAGAGTATTGCCACAAAACATCTGTAGAGACTCACTACATTGGAAGTAACCAAAGAACCGATCACATCCATTACCGTGCTGATCCAACCTACTACCAAGTTGTCCTATTTCTCCGAGTTCCTTCCGAATTACCATCAAGTTGACACTTCTCCTTGCCAGAACACCATGATACTTACCCAAATCTCACCATAAGAGATCCTAGCCTAAAACCACACCGCCCTAAGTCCCATAAGTCGTTGTATTCCCTCTTAGCACCCCAAAAGTACTACAATCGAAATGCCTACTTTGAAGAGACCTTATGTGAATCTAAAATTGTTTCCTTTAACTTCCTGATACTGAAATGTAGAATCCATAACGATATAGAAATATTGTGAGTCTCGACACCATCCAATGTAAATCTCAGATTCTAGCCATATACAAATCCGAAAAATTCTCAATTGCCACCTATAAATCTTGAATCTATTAGAACCTTCTCGAGTGTCTTCCACTCTGCTTATATCTCAATTGCAATGCCCAAATGGCTGAATGACCCATGCTCTATTAGCACAATATCACCTAAAGAAGTAATCAACACCTCTAAGCAACCGAGTAAATTCCTACTCCATGCGTACTACATCCTTCACGAATAACAATTCAAATCATTTCGTGATTCTCATAGACCCATAAAGTGTAATACACCATGCATCCAGAAATTTTCTTGCTTAAGTCATCCTCAAAATCAGTCTCTGCAAGTCATAACTGATCCACAAGTATGCCTCAGACCGAATCCAATCCAATACAACACGTAACTATGCAATCAAATCGTCGATAACAAACTCCCCAACTTGTCTCAAAGCCATAGATCAAAACATTGAATAACTCACAAATACCATACTATATTACTACCATAATCCCGCACTGAAATTAAATTAACTCCTTCATAAGCTCACGTAACACAAACCATATAATACCTCAAATCATCTACTAAGCTCGCATTCATCCTCGTAACCATCATGTCAACTTTCTCAACCGATCCAAACTCAAATCGCAACACATATAACCCACTGGTAAAAAAGAAAGCCTCCACACAACATCATAAGGATCACACATCCGTAGATTACCCTGCGAGTGATAACCTACCTGCTTTGCCTCAAACTGACATCTCTCTATGCCCCTTCACAGCCACACTACTATGCAATCACTTAATCTTCCTGAGTCTAAACTCATCGACAAGACATGAAAATCTACTTCATCCCACAAATAAAATAACACAAAAGAATCTCTCAAAACCCCTCATAACTCAAGATTGTATGACACATCCTTAGAAATCGAGCATCCAATAGTCCCTTTTACATCTCAAGCAAACTCTTCATGTCACATCCAAACTATCTGAATGCATACCACAGTCAAGTCATACTTATCACATAGCAATCCAACCACTCACCGAGCTATAAATTCCACTCATAGGGACACCACTGGACATAGAAGTCCGAAAGCACATTCTCACACAACTGAACTACCGAGTCTAAGCTGTGGTCCAAAATCGGGCATCTAGTCCTCCATACTGGCCCATTACCAAGATACAGAAAATACATCTCGCACCTCATTCATGGAATCCGCAAGCCGTCGATGTACAGTTGATACCGAGCGCTCACATGTGCACACGAGTGAGTGGAAAGGATTCAAAGAGATACGCTTCAAGCTGAATCAATGTCGAATGATAAGGAAAGAAAGATGGAAATTTTATCTTAAATGCCTTGTATCCTCTCGAAGATAGGTATGGACGTCATCATACCGATCTGCAAGACTCTACTAGACACTTGCTCACGACTCGTAGAACTTATGAACTTAGATCTCTGATACCAACTTGTCACGACCCAAAATCTAAGTAATCATGATGGCACCTAACCCAACCCGCTAGGTAAGCCAATTTAACAAAATTCAATTCAAATGACATTTACTAAGAGAAGTAATGATAATACAACTGAACTTTTATAAACAAATCCCAAGGACTGGTAGTCCAAATCATGAGCTTCTAAGATTTAGAGTTTACAAAGCTGGTATGAAATAAATACATCATCTATTTGAAATATACATGAACAGATTTATAATTCTAAAGCTACCAAGAAAAAGCAGCAGCTATGACCAGAACGCAGGTACACCTTCAATTCCAGCTCCCACCATACACAGCAACATCAGCATCCAAAATCTGCACGCAAAGTGCAGAAGTATAGTATTAATAAAACTGACCCCATGTACTCAATAAGTAACAAACCTAACCTTAGGTTGAAAGTAGTGCCGAGCTTGTACAACGGTCTGAATCTAACACCAATAGCCAACAACTCATAACAACATAATAAAAATAGTGCAAGAAATAACTCAAGGATATGATGCTCAGCTCGTTCACAGTTACAAAAAATAGGCATGTTTTTCAAGTATAACAGTAAAGACCCGAATCTTTCACCGAAATTACCAAAATGTGAGTATATCAGAAAACTGTGATCTTTCTCAAAAACTTTCAACAACAAGTAGGATATTTCACTATCAAATGGCATGAGGAAAGTACATCTCTATGCCTACATGTCAATGTGCATGTGAAGTCATGAATGTCAAAATACCGTACAGTATGAGGAAATGCATCTTTATGCCTAGGTGCCAAGTATGCATCTCAAGTGCAATGCACCACAGTGATAAACTCATGTGCTCATGCTCTCGGAGAAGTCAACCTTACTCAGCATGCTCAATCACTCAGTCCTCCCAGTCACTCGGCACTGGCGCTCGGCACTCGCACTTAGTAGGTACTTGCGCTCACTGCTGGTATGTCAGACTCCGGAGGGGAGGATCCTGCCTAAGCGCTAATATAAGCCTATCATGGCATGAATCAATAAATCATGTTGTGGCGTGCAACCCGATCCCATAAATATCACTCACAATCATGCCCACGACCTCACTCAGTCATCATAATCTCCAATCTTTCGGCCTCACAAATCTCAAGCCAATCAGTCCAAATAATGATAACATGACGTGACAATAAATGATAACAAAGACTGAGATATGATATGCAAATGATGAATGTGACTGAGTATATATGTGCAATTTAAGCAAATACCTCAACAGCAAACATGACCTCAGTGGGTCCCAACAGAATAAGCATATAGCCTAAACATAGTTTCTAGCATAGAACAACAAACACATAACACATATATTCAAGGGTTCATACCCTCAGCACCAAGTTTAGAAGTGTTACTTACCTCGAGCAAGCCGAACCCAATACCAAGCAAGCCAAACAATACTCTAGAGACTCCATCCCACACGTACCGACCTTCGAAAGGCTCGAAACTAGCCAAAAGAAACTCAAGAACATCAAATAATGCCAAAGGAAACAAACCCAATCGATAAAGGTCGAATCTTTAATCAAAAGTCCAAAGTCAACCAAAATGTCAAACCCCAGGCCCGCACCTTGAAACCCGACAAAACTCACAAAATCCGACAACCCATTCAATTACGAGTCCAACCATACTAGTTTCACTCAAATCTAACTCCGAATCGATATTCAAAACTCAAAAATTCACTTTATGAAACTTTAGACAAAACCCCCCAATTTTTCTATTGAAATCCTCAATCAAATGTCAAAACGAAGATAGATTCATGAAATAAAATCAAAACTGAGTAGAGAACACTTACCCCAATCCATATGGTGAAAATTGCCTCAAACATCGTCTCAATATGAGCTCCATAGCTCCAGATATGATAAAGTGGACAACCCTCGATTTTATAGCTTCTGCCTAGCAATTTTTGCATTTGCGAACAAATTCCCGCTTCTGTGTACTCGCATGTACGACCCAGCCTTTGCTTCCGNCCGATAACCCATTCAATTACGAGTCCAACCATACTAGTTTCACTCAAATCCGACTCCGAATCGATGTCCAAAACTCAAAAATTCACTTTACGCAATTTTAGACACCCCCACCCCCCTATTTCTCTCTTGAAATCCTCAATCAAATGCCAAAAAGGAAAATAGATTCATGAAATATAATCAAAACCGAGTAGATAACACTTACCCCAATCCATATGGTGAAAATCACCGCAACAATCGTCCACATTCAAGCCCCCATACACAAAATATGTTAAAATGAGCAAAACCCTTGATTTATAGTTTCTACCCAGCCATTTTCGCTTTTGCGAACAAAAGAGAGGCTTCTGCGGTGTCACTTCAGCGGAAACAGCTGAAAACTCGACCCTCACACCTGCGGACAAAATATCTGCCTCTGCGACATCGCAGGTGCGAGCCATCATCTTCTCTTGCGCAAGACCTCGCTTATGCACTCCCGCCAACTGCTCCTATGCATCCGCACATGCGCTCAAGACTCTGCTTCTGCGATCCTTCCTCACTCAGCCTTTTCCCGCTTCTGCGATGAACAGCCTGCATCTACGAAGTCACTTCTAAGACCAAGATTTCGCAGATGCGACTACACCAGCACCAGAAATTCCTTCAGCAATGCAACAAGAGATAAAATGATTTGAACCGCATCCGTAACTCACCCGAGCTCCTCGGGACCTCGTCCAAATATACCAACAAGTCCCATAACATAACACGAACTTATTCAAGGCCTCAAATCACACATAACAACATCAAAACCATGAATTATACCTCAAATCGAACTTAATGAACTTTGAATCTTTCAACTTTCAAAACTCGTGTCGAACCTTATCAAATCAACTCGAAATGAACTCAAATTTTGCGCACAAGTCCCAAATGACACAACGAATCTATTAGAATTCCCAGAACCACAATCCGAAATCAAATTGTCAAAATAAACTCCCGGTCAAACCTATGAATATTGGAAACCTTTAAACTGCCAATTTCGCCAAATAGTGTCGAAACCTTCTAGAAATATCCAAATGAAAGTCCGGGAATACGCCCATTACAAAATCACTATCCGCACCTAACGGATCCATCAAAACTTCGATGCGAGGTCAAATACTCAAAAGTCGATTTTGGTCACTCTTCAAACTTAAAGCTTCCTAGTTGAGAATCGTTATTCCAAATCAATTTTGAATCACCTGAAAACCAAAACCTATGACACACACAAGTCATAATACATCATAAGGAGCTACTCAAACCACCGAGTAAAGTGTAAATACTCAAAATGATCGGTCGGGTCGTTACAACGCATCTCGGCAGGTGAAGGTTCATGAGAAGAATTACCCTATTCATGACATAGAGTTGGCAGCTATTGTTCAAGCATTGAAGATTTGGAGGCATTACCTCTACAGCGTGTTGTGTGAGGTATTCACATATCATCGGAGTCTACAATACTTGTTTAAGCAAAATGATCTCAACCTGAGTTAGCGAAGGTGGTTAGAGTTGTTGAAAGACTATGATATCACCATTCTGCATCATCCCAGGAATGCCAATGTGGTGGCCGATGCCTTGGGTAGAAAGGCTATGAGTATGGGTAGCCTTGCATATATTCCAGTTGGTGAGAGACCTCTAGCATCAGATGTTCGAGCCTTGTCCAATTAGTTCATGAGGTTAGATATTTCGGAGCCTAGTCGGGTTCTTGCTTGCACAGTTACTTGGTCTTCTTTGTATGAGCGCATGAGAGAGCGTCAATATGACGACCCCTATTTTTTTGTCCTTAAGGATACGGTGCAGCATGGTGATGCCAAGAAAGTTTCTATTGGAGATGATGGGGTGTTGTAGATGTAGGGTCAGATTTGTATGCCCAATATGGATGGGCTTTGTGAGTTAATTCTTAAGGAGGCCCACCGTTTGCGGTATTTCATTTATCCAGGTACCGCCAAGATGTATCGGGATTTGAGGCAGCATTATTGGTGGAGAAGAATGATGAAAGATATAGTTACGTATGTGGCTCGGTGTTTGAATTTCCAGCAGGCGAAGTACAAGCATTAAAGACCTGGTAGTTTGCTTCAGAGACTTGAAATTCTCGAGTGGAAGTAAGAGCGTATTACCATGGATATCATTGTTGGGTCCTACAGACTTTGAAGAAATTTGATGCAATATGGGTTATTGTGGATAGGTTGACCAAGTCGGCCCATTTCATTCTAGTGTCATTTACTTATTCTTCGGAGAGGTTAGCTAAGATCTATATCCACGAGATTATTAGTCTTTATGGTGTGCTGGTATCCATTATTTTATCGGGGCATGAATTTCATATCGCACGTCTGGAAGGTCGTACAACGTGAGTTTTGAACACGAGTTGAGTTGAGTACATCATTTCACCCCCAGATGTACAAACATTCCGAGTGCACCATTCAGATATTGGAGGATATGCTCTGTGCCTGTGTTATGGATTTCTAGGGTTCTTGAGATCAGTTCTTGCCGCTTGTAGAGTTTGCCTACAACAAAAGCTACCAATCAAGTATTCAGATGGCTCCTTAAGAGGCTATATATGAGAGGCGGTGTCATTCTCCAGTTGGTTGGTTTGAGCTGGGAGAGGTTTGGTTGTTAGGTGCCGATTTGGTTTAGGATGCCTTGGAAAAGGTCAAGAAGATTTAGGATCGACTTCGTACAGCACAGTCCAGGAAGAAGAGTTATGCCGATCAGAGAGTTTATGATGTTGCATTCATGGTTGGAGAGAGGGTTTTGCTCCAGGTTTCACCCATAAAGGGTGTGATGAGGTTCGGTAAGAAGGGCAAGTTGATCCCTAGGTATATCGGACCCTTTAAGATGCTCGAGGAGTTGGTGAAGTAGCCAACAAGCTTGCATTGCCACCTTGCTTATCAGCAGTTCACCCAGTGTTTCCATGTTTCCATGCTCTGGAAGTATCACGGAGATCCGTCTAATGTATTAGATTTTAGCTCAGTCCAATTGGACAAGGATTTGACTTACGAGGAGGAATCGGTGGCCATTCTAGCACGCCAGGTCCAAAAGTTGAGGTTTAAGAATTATCCTTTTGTTAGAGTGTAGTGGAGAGGTTAGCCGATCAAGGCAGCTATGTGAGAGTCTGAGTCTGATATCCGAAGAAGATACCCACACCTTTTCACCATCCAGTACCTTTCTATGTCCGTTCGAGGAAAAATATTTATTTTAGAGGTGGAGAATGTGATGACCTGATAGGTTATTTTGCGTTTTAACCTTTATTTCCATATTTCGAGCCTCGATTAGCTTCGATTAGTATTTCTTGATTTGCGTGCACAATCTGTGTCTTTTTCCGAAAAGCTTTTATGTGAAAAACTAAAAACAAATATGAATTTTAGCTTTAAAAATGATTTGAGTTGACTACGGTCCATATTTTGTATAAACGGATCCAGATCTGTATTTTGATGATCCTAATGGGTCTGTATCGTGATTTTGGACTTGGTCGTATGCCGGAATTGAATTCAAAAGTTCCTAACTTGATTTGACGTGGTTTGTTAAAAACTAAAAATTTGAAGGTTTAAAGAATTCCTAAATTTGACCGTAGGTTGACTTTATTACTACCGGGTTTAGATTTTAGTTTCGGAACATGGTATAGGTTCATATTACTATTTAAAACTTATCTTCAAAATTTGGAGCAAAATGGAGTTGATTTGATAGGATTCGGATGCTCGGTTGTGAATTTGAAAGTTCTTGAGTTTCGTTGAATATTTCATGCATTTTGATGTCTGATTCGCAGTTCTAAGTGTGAAAACATGGTGGGTTTGTTCGCAATTGTGGACCTTTTGTCGCAATTACGACTTTTGGGCTTCTGCGACAAGGTTCGTATTTGCGACCCTTGTCTCGCATTTGCGATGTTCGTAATTGCGAACAAGACTTCGTAATTAAGACATCTGCAACTGGGTAAAAGAGGGGAAAATCGAGACTTAGCTAATTTTACTCCATTTCTCAATCCTAAACACTGGAGAGGCGATTTTCCAAGAGGCCTTTCTCCCCAAATTCATTGGTATCTGACTTTAATCTATTTTCTTTCAATTACCATTACTTTTTATGAGATTTCTGTAAGGCCCCATAAAATTGATAGGCCCAGACCTTGTACACCAGACTATGGAGAAGGTTAAGATAATTAAGGAACAGATGAAAACTGCCCAGAGTCGTCAGAAGTCCTATTCGGATGTGCGTCGCAAGGATTTGGAGTTCAAAGAGGATGATTGGGTATTCTTGAAGGTTTCCCATATAAAGGGTATAATGCGGTTTGGGAAGAAAGAAAAATTGAGTCCCAAGTATGTCGGGCCATACAAAATCATTCAGTGGATTGGTCGGGTGGCTTACAGGCTTGAGCTACCATCAGAGATGATGTTGGTGCACTCGATATTTCATGTATCTATGTTGAAGAATGTAGTGGGATAACCGACACTCATTGTTCAAGTTGAGACTCTTGAGGTTAATGAAGAATTGACTTATGAGAGGAGATTTCGATTTCCATTTTTGATAGGCAAGTTCGAAAGCTGAGGATTAAATAGATTGTCTCCGTGAAAGTGTTATGGCAAAACCAACAGGTTGAAGAGACCATCTGGGAGGCCGAGGAAGAGATGAAGAAAGTACCCTCATTTGCTTGAATAGCTATGTAGTTGTGTTTTATAAAAATGTTAAGAGCTTACCTTCTATGAATTATGTTCCACTTGTACAGTTTATGTTAAGGATGTTCCTTTCTGGTAATATAATGCTTATGAGGCCACGGTTGGTGTTGTTTTCATGTTATGTTACGTCGTTGGATTATGTATATGTTGTTAGGATTGGTTTCTGTCTCTGGCGGGTGGATAGGCCTAGTACTTAAAGGGGAGACTCTATGAAATTTTTGAAAATGTAGGAAGTTAGTCAGAAGTTGGAATTGCTGGTGTGTGAAATAAGAGTTGAGTCCCATTGGATGCTGATGGTGGATTTTGACCCTCATTTGAGGACGAATGATCCTAAGCGGGGGAGGATGTAAGGCCCCGTAAAAGTTTACCTAGAACCCAGGGTTTCATGGTGTCGAGGTAGGCTAATATGTACGTACTGTTTGGATTGTGCAATTCATTGGGGAGTTGAAAGAAGAATTTTGCAGAACATGGTATTTTTGCGGTCCCTTATGCGATGGCAGAATCACTTTGCGGGCCGCAGATCGGCCGCAGAATGCAATAGGACCAAAGCCATTTTTGAAGGTCATTTTGCGATCCATTATGCGGCCGCAAAATCATTTCGCGGGCTGCACATCCATCGCATATCCAGCATGAGAAATTTTGGAGGGAGATTTTACGGTGCGTTATGCGACTGCATAACTATTTTACGGGCCACAGAACGACCGCAGACTTGAGCAGGCTAGCCCAGTTTTTAGGACCCTTTCTGCGGTCCATTTTGCGGGCCGCAGACCTGATCAGTGGTGCACTCTGCAACCGCGGAGTTGAGTTCGGAGGGTCCATTTTGTATTTTTATAACCCGACCCCATTTCTTATAAATGACTTTGGGGTTGTTTTGGCTGGTTTAAGCGGCTATTTTAGAGATAGGGGAGTATCTTAGAGAGAGAGAGAGAGAGAGAAGGAAGCCCCAACCCCTTTATTCATCAATTTTTTCCCCAATCTTGAAGATTCAAGGGAATCACTCACTAGGACACCACCTATCTGGGTAAGTTCTTGTCCAACATCATCCATGCAAGTTTGTTTCGGGTCAAAGTGGGTCGGGGAGTAGGAGATATGGCATGCATGTTTCGATAGAGGGGTCTTGGAGGTTGTTGAATTACCCGGGATGAATTATTGGTTGATATGGGTGTGGGTTGAAGAAATCTTACACTAGAACCTTGTAGTCAAATTTGCACACCTAGTGCTTGATAAAATGCCTAAATGGGCTAAACCCATAAACCTCTCCCTAATTATGGTTCAGTTGTGTCATGTCTCTAGTTAGATTGAAGTCGCTAGGAGTTTCAGAACGTTATAGTAATTTAAGGAAAGCTCAAGCGAGGTATGTTGGCTAAACTTCTCTCATAGAATCGAATTCCATGATGTTCCCATAAGTTTCAAGTGTGGTTGGCCAAGCTCCTATTTCACATGTTCCGAGTCATTCCTAATGAATTTGATTATTCCAAATAAGCTTTGTGTTGAGAGATGTATGTACTCAAAACGTGTTCCAATTGCTCCTATCATATCATGATATCCGTCGGGAATGTATTCAAGTATGACCAATGTATCAAAAGCATTATAAGTTAAAACCTATATATATATATATATATGTATACTTAAAGTCTTGATTTCAAATACTCTTATTGTTGATAACGTATAATGATGCTTGAAAGCGAAAGAAGTAAGTATGAGATATAAAATATGGCCATCGTGCCAGGAATGAGAATTACACTTGTGGCCAATAGTGCCTATGAAACGAAGAGGATGTGTGAAAAACTATGAAATGAACTGTAATTCCTTTGTATAATAAATGCTTTGGGAGTATCGTTTAGTCACCGAGGAAGGGTAGGTTGAAATAACCTAACCCCAAAACTACACGTGCCGCTGTAGGAGTGATTGAGGGGTAAAATCCCCATATAGATATGTTGAGATTATTTCCCTTAAATGGGATGAGATTGATGTGTTGAGATTANTGTGTTACAATTGCTCCTATCATATCATGATATCCGTCGGGAATGTATTCAAGTATGACCAATGTATCAAAAGCATTATAATTTATATATATATATATATATATATATATACTTAAAGTCTTGATTTCAAATACTCTTATTGTTGATAACGTATAATGATGCTTGAAAGCGAAAGAAGTAAGTATGAGATATAAAATGTGGCCATCGTGCCAGGAATGAGAATTACACTTGTGGCCAATAATGCCTATGAAACGAAGAGGATGTGTGAAAAACTATGAAATGAACTGTAATTCCTTTGTATAATAAATGCTTTGGGAGTATCGTTTAGTCACCGAGGAAGGGTAGGTTGAAATAACCTAACCCCAAAACTACACGTGCCGGTGTAGGAGTGATTGAGGAGTAAAATCCCCATATTGATATGTTGAGATTATTTTCCTTAAATGGGATGAG
The DNA here is from genome assembly GCA_000715115.1 of Nicotiana otophora. Lineage (NCBI taxonomy): Eukaryota > Viridiplantae > Streptophyta > Magnoliopsida > Solanales > Solanaceae > Nicotiana > Nicotiana otophora. The sequence goes on from AWOL01S0207712.1 coordinate 38,099, forward strand.
ATTGATGTGTTGAGATTATTGCCCTTAATTGGGATGAGATATTTGCTAGCAGAAAGTGATGTCAACCCACACGACATTGTGGTGAGACGGCTTAACCGATCTGGCTGAGATCGAACGTCATGTCGCGCACGTGGTGGTGTTGTGATTGGATGTCTTTGGGTAAGACAGCTTAGCCAATCAGGCCGTGATCGGAATCTGTGCTAAAGATCTCCCAACCTAAAAATATTGACATTCACTTGGAAACTTATTTTGCTCTTTAACTTGACATTTTAATATTGTTTGAGGCTCTTATTGATTCCATGATTCTTTCTCATTGTATTGTTACTCGATTCTTCGAGAGAGTGTTTAGTCATACATACTAGTACTATTCCATATATACTAACATTCTTTTTGCCGGGGGCAATGCATCTTTAATGGATACAGGTAGTCCCACAGCAGGCGGCATCGCTCAGTAATAGTGGTACACCCTCTTCCTCAGCTGACTTGGTGAGCCCCACCTTATTTCGGAGTCTTGTATCTTTTGTTCCTTATGTATAATATTTTGAGGTATAGTAGGGGCCTTGTTATCGGCACTATCATAGTACTCCTTTGTATCTGTTAGAGGCTTTATAGACATAGTGTGAGTTGTATTTTGAATTGGGTAAGTCAAACTCGAAAAGTCTTACTTGTAACACATATTTTTACTTCTAAAACTATACATGTGTAATGTATTTTGGGAATTGCAAATGAAGTAACAAATGGTAATGAAATTGGTGTTGTTCATGAAATCCTCTCGTTGTGTAATGAATGGTATATATCTTCACTTTATTCATGGGTAAGGTCGGGTATAGGCTTGCTTGACTGGGGTATCTCGGTTGAGAGCCGGTCGCGCTCTCCGAGGTCGGGGCATGACAACTTCAATATCAAATTTAGGATTTTTATGGTAAAATTTAGAGAGTTGGGTAGAATTGGGGATTTTCGTAAAATTGAGATTTAGACCTCAAATTGTGGTCGGATTTCGGAACAAATCACATAACCGGGTTCGAGGATAAATAAGTAATCGGGTTTTGGTTCGAACCTCGGATTTTGACCAAGCGAGCTCGGGGTTGACTTTTTCAAAAATGATAAAAATTGAACCTCTTTCATTAATGATTAGTTTCTAAAGCTTATTTTGAATCGTTTGATCGATAATTTGCTAGATTTGGTTAGTTTGGAGGCTTGTTCAAAAGGCAAAGTCATGGTTGATTGATTTTATTGATTGTGGAACGAGGTAAGTATCGTGGTTAACCTTGACTTGAGGGATTAGGACTTGTTGGTCTATTTGCTACGTGTTTTATGTGTGGAGATAACGTAAGATTTTGCTTTCTTCCCACTCATGAAGAACAATAATGTGAGGGAAGGGCTTCCGTGAAAAAAAGAGTAAGTTTTGGATGAGAGGGTGAACACTAAAATAGTAGTCACAAAATTTGACTATTTTTTTATGAAGGCGAATTGATAAGAAAGGGTACTTCCATGTGTATAAAAGCACAAGGGAAGAAGGCCCCTNGGTCCCACAGCAGGCGGCATCGCTCAGTAATAGTGGTACACCCTCTTCCTCAGCTGACTTGGTGAGCCCCACCTTATTTCGGAGTCTTGTATCTTTTGTTCCTTATGTATAATATTTTGAGGTATAGCAGGGGCCTTGTTGTCGGCACTATCATAGTACTCTTTTGTATCTGTTAGAGGCTTTGTAGACATAGTGTGGGTTGTATTTTGAATTGGGTAAGTCAAACTCGAAAAGTCTTACTTGTAACACATATTTTCACTTCTAAAACTATACATGTGTAATGTATTTTGGGAATTGCAAATGAAGTAACAAATGGTAATGAAATTGGTGTTGTTCACGAAATCCTCTCGTTGTGTAATGAATGGTATATATCTTCACTTTATTCATGGGTCGGGTACAAAGAATCAACTAGGCTTGCTTGACCGGGATATCTCGGTTGAGAGCCGGTCGTGCTCTCCGAGGTCGGGGCATGACAACTTCAATATCAAATGTAGGATTTCCATGGTAGAAATTAGAGAGTTGGGTAGAATTGGAGATTTTCGTAAAATTGAGATTTAGACCTCAAATTGAGGTCGGATTTCGAAACAAATCACATAACCGGGTTCAGGAATAAATGAGTAATCGGGTTTTGGTTCGAACTTCGGGTTTTGACCAAGCGAGCTCGGGGTTGACTTTTTCAAAAATGATAAAAATTGAAACTCTTTCATTAATGATTAGTTTCTAAAGCTTATTTTGAACCGTTTGATCAATAATTTGCTAGATTTGGTTGGTTTGGAGGCTTGTTCAAAAGGCAAAGTCGTGGTTGATTGATTTCTTTGATTGTGGAGTGAGGTAAGTATCGTGGTTAACCTTGACTTGAGGGATTAGGACTTGTTGGTCTATTTGCTACGTATTTTATGTGTGGAGATAACGTAAGATTTTGCTTTCTTCCCACTCATGAAGAACAATAATGTGAGGGGAGAGCTTCCGTGGAAAAAAGGGTAAGTTTTGGATGATAGGGTGAACACTAAAATAGTAGTCACAAAATTTGACTATTTTTTTATGAAGGCGAATTGATAAGAAAATGCACTTCCATGTGTATAAAAGCACAAGGGGAGAAGGGCCCTAATCCAGGTATAATAGCATGGGGGTGCAAGGGTGAAGATACTAGAGTGGTTTGGAACTCCTGGTCAGCTTTCTTTCACTCGGGCTTTCTTTCTTCTGTCTTTACACGAACCAATTATGCGTGGCACTGAAGAGGAACTATTAAATAAATAATTACAACTTTAGAGCGCACGTCAAACTCATGATAAGTCATTGAGGAAGACTTAGCTTAGGGCTGAGAAGTAAGGAGACTCCAACATTAATTTCCATTCTCTTTTTATTTTTGTGAGGTGACGAGTACCTATGCGTTGTCATTGGGTTAAAGTATACGGGTGAAAATTATTTTTTTGTATTATATTGTTTCATTAAATATTTTATTCATACTTAGGTTAGATTATTACTTCTTCGATTATTTGTTTCATACTTATTGTTTATTTTAAAGATGTTGAATATTTTGAAAGTTGAAGTTTGATATCATTACACCATATTTGAAGTTAAATTATTTTCCGCATTGTTTATTATTCGTATTTATATTATTTCATGGTGAGGATGAGAGTAAAAGCATGAAGGGTGATGCCATGCCATTTCATTCATATTATTACATGGTGAGGATGACAGTAAAAGTGCTAAGGGTGATGCCATGTCATTTCATTCATATTATTACATGGTAAGGATAAGAGTAAAAGTACGAAGGGTGATGTCGTATCATTTTAATCATATTATTGCTTGGTGAGGACGAGAGTAAAAGCACGAAGGGTGATGCCATGCTATTTGCATATCCTTGATTTGACTGATTTTCGATTTTGGTGATTTACGTAGTTATTTCGTGATTTCATGCTTGTCATACTTACTATATCTTCCCTTTTTTGCATGTCCCCTCCCGACTAGTATTTACCATTTTACTCTCATTTAGTTGCTTTATATACACTTGTATAGGTTCATTTTACGTAGATGTCTTGTCATAACCTCGTCACTATCTCGTCGAGCTGGTTAGGCTCGACATTTACATTGGGTCGGTTGTACTCATACTACACTTTTGCACTTCTTGTGTAGATTTTGGTGCTGATCCTAGAGGCGCTTAGTAGATTTTTACTTGGATCCAATCACAGTTGGAGACTTGAGGTATAGTTGCACGACATCCGCAGCCGTGAAGTACCCTTCCCTTCTATCATTACTATTTTATTTAGTTTCAAAATAGTTACACTTTTTCAGACCTTATTTGTAGCACTCTAGATGCTCATGTATTCGTGACTCCAGTTTCTGGGATTGTGTTTGTTTTACGTCATTTATTAGCTCATCACTTTATTTCAGACTACTCGATTTTAAGGTTATAATTTGATTTCGAGTGTTTAAATGGTTAATAAATATAGCTAACGTTGGCTTGCCTAGAAAGTGAAATGTTAGGCGCCATCACAATCCTTAGGGTGAGAATTCTGGGTCGTGACAAATGTACAAAGCTAGAGATGAATGACTATAAAGTTGTGTTGATTTTATTATGTTGGTCTCCCCTTTATACATCTGATTAGGATATAAATCCAAAAATTACAGGTAAGGTAAAGAAAATGTGTTAAATTATAGAGCTATACTCATAATCCTAACTAGAGGTGGTAAAATAGTTAAACGAAAATAGTTATCCACCCATATTATTCATTAAAAATGGGTTGGATAATGAACTTTTTAAAAACGGGTTGAATATGGATAAGAACCATATTATCCACTTAGAAAACGGTTAACCAAATAGATAACTAATGTGTTTAACTTTTACATGTGTAAAGCCTTAAATTGGAGTTCCTAAGTTTGGAAGACTAAGAATTCTCCCAAAAGTGATCATATTCAAGAAGCCATGGATAATATGAATATCCATATTATCCGCCGGATAACCCGTTTTTTATTCGTCTTAAATATGGGTCGGATCGGATAATTTATCTATTTTTTGAATTACCCATTTTGACCCGCTCATATCCGACCCGACTCGCCCGTTTGCCACTCCTAATCCTAACATACTAGAATCAATAAAATAACAATTCCAACAAGCAATTGAAAACATACAATAATCGACCATAGTTTTATTATAGAACTTACTTCGGGCAACTACGATAATTGAAAATATAGAGCCCCAAAATAGATCAATTGGGACCACTAATCCATCCTCGCTATGAAACATTTGATTTTTCTTTAAACGCAAAATTATACTTCTAAGAAAAGTAAAAGGTGAATTTGAAGTTACCTAAATATTATTAAAATTGAAAAAACTACACAGTAATGAGGTCTACATAGACACGAGAGAGTCAACCGTGGGACCAACTTGGTGGAGTGGATCTACGCCTACGGTGAAGTTCTTGAGGAGAGAGATGAAGTAATGAAAAATAAAGTTTTTCTAGTATTAGTAGTTAATTCTAAATTTTAATAATGTTAAATTAGCCCCCGACCACCCATTAAGCCAATAATCTAAATATTAGTATTTTTTGGGTCCAAAAATAAGTGAGAAAAAAAATAGAGATCATTTTCTTTAATCAAGTTTTGAGAAGGTCTTCCTAACAATTTCTCTCCAGCATGTGCAGAATTTTCGTAGTATATGAAATACTCCCTCCGTTTTAATTTATCTGAACCTATTTCATTTTTAGTCCGTGTCAAAAAGATTGACCTCTTTTCTTATTTGGAAACAATTTACCTTTATACAATGATTTATAGCCACATAAAATATGTGTGTCTCATTTTATACCACAAGTTTAAAAGTTTTCTTTTTTTTCTTAAATTCTGTGCTCAATCAAATGGGTTCACATAAATTGAAACAGAGGGAGTATAAGTTTTGCTTTAAAGTATGAAGGGAATATATCTGAAACTTAATGATATTTCTATGGGCGTTTAAAGTAATTAACCCCAAAAAGGTGTCATGTAAACTAAAATAGGTGAAGTAATATTAAGGCCAAATATTAATATTCGAAAAATCCAACGATATCATCGTCAACAATCCAAAACATCTGACTTCCGATTTCTAGGCTACTGTCTTCACTTGATTAAAATCATCTTTTTCTTCTCTCTTCTCTCTTCTCTCTTCTTTCTCTCTCTCTCTCTCTCTCTCTCTCATAGCTCCATGAGTGAAGGTACTTTTCTCTTAATCTTTCTTTAATTATTAGTTTGTTTACTCATTACTCTCTTATTTTCTCTTATTAGAAGCTTAATTTCTAAATAATCTAATGTTACCTTAAGTGGGTGTTGTCTGAATTGGTTGATTGAGTTATTTTCAACACTAAAGTTCTTTTTTGGTTTTTAAGTTCCAAAAAATGTATTTTTATATGCACTAACAGTATAATGAATTATGATAATTCGGTATGATGAATCACAGTCCTGTCCCTGTTGTGGAGCTAGAGGAGTGTGGAATTCTGAAAATGATTTTTTTCTTTTTATGATAATTGAGCTTCTTCCACTCAAACTATTAAATTTTTTAATTAAATTGTATGCATTAACAGTATAATCATTTTATTACATCATTTAAATAGGTTACTTAACATTTATTCGAGGTTACCAATCACCGCTATTAAATATACTTACTTGCAGTTAGACTTGATTCTGATTCTGTAAAATATTCTTTACACCGTCAATACACAGAATTTAAACTCTAGAGAACCTCTAAAATTTATCTTAGTCAAACTGTTGAGTATTGGAATGAAACAGAATGATATGGACGAATCATATAGTCCACAACTAGTTTGCGATTGAAGCTAATTATTGTTGGAAATTGTGTTGCTCGGATCCTCCAAAGATGCCACCAGGTGTGTGTCAGATCCTCCAAACGTAATGCATATTTGGAGGATCCTATATGGGTGCGGCGGCATTTCATCCGAGCAACATAGGTTGCAAACCATAGCTACTTTGCTTAATTTTCCTGTAGTGTTGTTGATTTAACTTCTCTACGGTTCATTGGGTCTGACAGAACCGCTCAGATTACTCAAGCATTACAAAGGGCATATACTCATTTGAGGTTTCCTGAAGACCGAGGGTGCCCAACTGCTTTACTTCATCTGCTTGCTGAAGGTCTTCTTTCGGTTTCTTTCACATATTCCCATATTTCGATTGCCACAAGTTTTGCTTCCATAACCGTGCGTGATCATGACACTGGGGGACTGCCAATGATTATAGAAAAGGTTTCGAGCTATTGAAGTAGATTGAAGACGCTATCATGGGTGCATTTTGTTGCTGTTTGCGAGATGAATGTGAAGATTTGGCCAATCCCAACAGCTCAATGTATAGGAACTGCTTATGCCCTCGATCTTTTGTTCAGAACTTCTTGCATGTGGTATGCTTTTTTACACAATTTTGTTGGATAATCTCTTTTTGTTCTCTTTGCAAACGTACTCCCTGCTACTTACTGATTATTCATTCAATGGTAACTTTTCTAGTATTTCTGTCCAAAATTGAGAATACTCTTCCTTGAATTGTTATCTAGTTAGAGCTTCAAACTTAATTTTTGTCATTTGCTCCGATATTTGGGCAAAAGCTTGATCATGTTTTGAGCAGCTTTTGATTTGTTGAACTGCGAACATCAGTGGTTGTGGCTGAAGCTGATATTTAGGTGCTTTGATAGTAGACTCAGAACTCATTTACTTTCCTTGAATTTTTGTTAATAAAAACCAGCATATTACAACTCAAAAACTAGGTAAGTTTGTGGTAGCTTGATATATAGCTGCTGCAGTTTTGGTGTTCCTCTGCTAAATTTTGCTGGAAAAGGACAGATTTAGGTTCCTCTTGCGCGAAATTACTTGAGTCTGTTTTTGTGTCTGCTAAAAGAATTGAAATGAGAAGAGCAATGGTTTAAGCCTGTGGATATGATACGCCAATTCTTACAGACAATACCTTTTCTAGAAATAAGATCTTATAGCAAGGAGAGATTTCAAACATCTGGGCAGCCTAGTACGCCATTGCATTGCAAAAGGAGGTTAATTTGGCCTTCACGTTACCCCGAAACACCTTTACTATCTCACCTAGACTGACCATCAGAAGCTCCCGCACATGGCACATGAATAATTATATATTGCTATATATTTTTGCTTTTTAGTAGCTGGACCCATCTGCACAATCTCTTCATATAAAATCTTGGAGTTCAATCATTAGCAGCTTGGAGGCAAGGCTTTTGCTGTATAGGTTGCTGACATAATGATTTCCCTTCATTTGCTATTATTTAGATCATTCCTTTTTTTAAATCCTGCAGTATACATCATTGTTTCATAGAGGAGAACAAAGTGTCATTTCTTCACTGACTCAAGGTACAGCATCTCTTGATAACTCACTATCTGATATGTACCGCTCTCCTCCAAGACCATTGCCTTATGATGCCGATCCAAGATACTTCCGCTTGCAACGAGATGGACTAGTCTCAAGGCGGGAGAAAGGGTCAGGTCACTCGCATGAGGAAACTGAACCGCTACGAAGAAGTGATAGTGATGATGGTTCTGAATACTTGAGTGGGGGAAGTAAATGGAATGAGTCTAAATGTGAAGAAGGATCGAAAGAAGACAATTGCAAGTCTTCGGTGAAGATGTCAACAACTAAAACGACCACTGGATTTGCTAATATCTATTCTTCAGAAGATGAAGATGTCTGCCCGACATGTCTTGAAGGTAGATCAGTTGTATGAGTTTTCTATTATACCTCATTGAACTTCCTTACAAAGTANCGAAATTACTTGAGTCTGTTTTTGTGTCTGCTAAAAGAATTGAAATGAGAAGAGCAATGGTTTAAGCCTGTGGATATGATACGCCAATTCTTACAGACAATACCTTTTCTAGAAATAAGATCTTATAGCAAGGAGAGATTTCAAACATCTGGGCAGCCTAGTACGCCATTGCATTGCAAAAGGAGGTTAATTTGGCCTTCACGTTACCCCGAAACACCTTTACTATCT
>AWOL01S0207743.1:5149-15799 GCA_000715115.1 Nicotiana otophora
TCTCTCTCTATCTCTCTCTCTCTCTCTCTCTCCCTCTCTCTTTCTCTCTCTCTCGTTATGTATATTCATTCTATGTTTAGTAGTTTTGCTCATTAGCCTATTTATCTTTGTTTTGTTTAGTAGCTTCTTTTTTCTTTTCCATATTAGTTCTTGTTTTGTTAAGTAGCTTCTTCTTATGTTTTAGTCAATAATAAGCCTTTGGGTTTCTTAATGCCACGATTCTTTCCAAAGGTAGTTGTTGTGTGAACCGGGTGACTCATCCCAATGATGGATGGTGTGACAACCTTCTTTTGGGAATTAGTCTGTTTTTGTGTTTAGGTAAGAATAGTAGTAGTAATGAATAAAAAGACCTAATTAAGTCATGCTCGAAGAGTCAGCAATGCCTCAATTGGAACCAACACACTTAACTATGTGCTTATGGTTAGAGACAATGTTTTTGAAAGAAATAGTTCTAGTTAGTGACTTTGTGACTCTTATGTTAACTTTGGCAGTCATCGAGTGGTTTAATTGGAACATAGTGATCTTTAAACTTGAATGTGGTCATTGTGGGCCCTCGACTCTATCCTCTTTTACAAACTAGCTGTGTGAGGGGTGAGATTAATTATTGCTAGTCTAAGTATCCATGCGAAGGGTCTAGAACTTGCCCCGAATGTGTTTCAGGGCAAAATCCTAAGTCTTGCATGGTTTGAGAAATGATTGTAGGCTCTCCTTGGCCCGTTCGAGCTTTTTATTGCCAACCAATATTATTATTCCTAGTCAACCCCTTTGAACCTCTAGCCTCTCCCATTTGATAAGCGTGATATAAGTCGTTACCCATTTTGTCGTGACCCTCTCTTGGCATCCGAACTTTCCTTAACACTCTTGTGAAACAAATGGCTTAAAATGTAAGTTTGGGGGAGAGATGAGGAATTTTAAAAAAAGGAATCAAGGCACAAAAATATAAAAGAAATGATCTCTATGAAAGAGAAGGCAAGAATAGAAAAGAACAAAAAAAATGCAAAAAGTGAATAAGTGGAAGGGTTGAGGGATTCAAAAATTGGTAATGATCCCAAGCTTTGAGAAATCAAAAAGGAAGAAAAAGAATGAAAAGATCAAGAAAGAGTGATGTTAAGTCTCTCAAGTCCCTAATGAAAAGAAAGTGCCTCTAAGAATTAGCAATTTGTGAGCCCAAAAATGAAAGTGTGGAGTGCTTAAGGAAAGGTGTAACCACTTACCCATATGGTGTCCTACCCTAATACAAAAGCCTTCATTACATCCCGAAAGAAGTGTTACTTGATTTCAAACTGATTGAGCTTACATTAGTGGCGATGTACATGAGAGGCAAGCCTATGGTACTTGAAGTCGTACTTGTGACATTCTCTTGTGAGAGACGAGTGAACCTTTCATGAATCTTCAGATTGAGTGCTAACTTCTTAAGTAAGCTTGGAAAATGGAGAGTGGAGGAGGAATAGTTTGGATTCCACCATGACCTACATGATAGAACAAGAGTCCTTGATGAGTAAAGTCGATTCTTGAAGATCAAGTTTGCATGAATAGTTGACTTGTCACCTTGTTGATAATGCATGAGTAGTGTGGGCAATTGTTGGTCCCAACTAATGTGTGAATGGCTCACCTTTGACTCGCTGAAATGACCATTAACCTTAAGAGGTGGGAACTAATTTAATTACTTGAGGACAAGCAAAGACTTAAGTCTGATGGAGTTGATAAGTGAGGATTTTGACTGCTTATTAGCACCTTTTTACTTTTGTTTTAGTCCGGAAGTATTAATTTGTGTTCCTGAAACTAATAAAATTGGGCAAATTACAGGAATGTTTGAAGTTTGGTCTTCTATAATGAATTCTGACTAAAAAGGAGTGTTCCGAAGTACAAAGCACTAAAGGGTGTAAAAGCAAAGAAGTGCGGTCCGTAAAAGGATTTTTGTGGTCCCACAAAAAATTGCGGACCACAAAATTCCATATGCGGTAGCAAACCAAGCAACAGAACCCAATAGGATTTGTATCAATGTTCGGACAGCACATGAATTGTGCGGCCGCAGAACAAGGCTTTCACTAAGAAAATTTTAAAGTTCAGAGAATATGCAAAAAGACCAAGTCCTGAAGCCTTGCTGAAGTGCGGACCGCCCAAGAATTGTGCGTTCACAAATGTTGCTTCACAGTCGCAATCCAGTAATGTGCGGCTGCAAAACTCACTTTCCTGCCAACTGAAGAAATCTGCAGACCGCACATGGAATTTTGCGGCCGTAGAACCTCCCGAGGGGCATTTTTGTCAGCGAATTTTGGCCCACTATAAATAGATGAGTTTCACAAATATAGGTCAAATTTGAAGTAAAAAGTTGTTGTAGTTGTTACCTTTTACCATTTTAGGAAGTTTTGGATTATTTTAGTATTTAAACATTATGCTTCATCAATTTAATCTTTGATTATGGGTTTATCTGCATTTCTTATTTATTTTCTTCAATACCCACTATAAGTAGCTAATATTTACTAGGGTTGTGACCCAACACTAGTATATAAACCTTATGGGTATGTAATTTAATGCTTGTTTATGATTGAATGTTGATTATTAAGCCTAGTTCATGCTTCAATTTTAGAATTAATTGTTGCAAACATTGATTCGCGCCTTTTTGACTTAGTCTCTACTTGAGAAAGGGGGAATTAGTCTAGGATAACTTGGCTAACAAGGAATTGAGTCAATCGAGAGTTCGATTAGCTTAATTAAAGGGTTCAAACTAGAGATAGTAAGAACCCGACTTGAGCTCATATCAACTATTTTGTTTGATACCCATTTGGGCTTGAGAAAGCCAAATTGGGCAAAATCACTCTTTGACCGAGAGGTATTGAGTGGGTAATGTAGAGTTAAGATCTTTAATACACTCCAATAAATAAAACAAGTATTAACGTATTTAACCCATTAGGCAAACACCTAGGTCATGGCCACTCCTAGGCTTTTGAACTATTTGGAAAAAATACCAAAAACAAGCATTTATTTCTAGTTATTTTCCTTAGCTTGCAATTATTAGAGTAATAGTAGAAGTAGAAATCAAAACTTTGTTATGGGAGTACAAATGTAGTTACTCCATTCACTCTCTTCAAGTGTGTACTCCTAACACCCCTTATAACTCCATGTGGATTCGTCCCCGACTCATAGTTGGGTAATTTATACTGCATACGACCGTATCATATCTCTTATTGAGGTGTGTTGTGGAAGTCATTAGGGTTTGCAAGTGTGAACCCCAGGTTGCATTTGCGACATTTGCGATTGTTCAAATAGCTGAGGGATGGGATTTTTGATTTCATTCTCTCATATATGAACCCTAGACTCGATAGGAGGCAATTTGGAGAGGAGATTTTAACCTACAAGCCTTGGGTAAGTAATTCTAATCTATTTTAATCATATTCCATCAACATATCTATGATTGTAACATCAAAATCATGTGAACCAAAGTAGAAATTTGTGTAACTTTGTCCATCTTTTGAAAAATAAGAATTTGAGTTTTGAGAGTCGATTTGGACTCGGATTTTGAAACTAATCACATATATGAACTCGTGGGGTCATGGGTAGACGGAATCTATCATTGGACCCGGGTTTTGAAAGGGAGAGACTAGGGTTAAATTTTGCTAACTTTTTGGAAAAACTATAAAGATCTTAACTTTATCTATTACGATTGAATTCGTTAGCATTGTTGGATGATATTGAGTCAATTTTAGTTAGATTTGAGTCGTGTAGAGGCAGAGTTTAAGGGAAACTATTTCCGAGTGTTGAAGTGGGCTAGTTGAGGTAAGTGTCTTGCCTAACATCGTGTGGGGGAACTACCCTGTTGGATTGGTATTCTTGATTCAATTGTGCTAAGTGAAATCTGTGTAAGCAAGGTGACGAGTGAGTACACAGATTGTACGTAGTATTTGACTGGTTTAGGCTACTTAGACTAATGTTTATGCTTTAATTGAGGTGCCATATTATATTATAAATTCTCATAGTCAAATGATCTTTAATTGTGTTAGACTATCCTTAAATGCCTTATTTGACTTGTTTAGTATTTGTTCTACATCCTACTTGCTAAATTGCCTCCATGCTTTAGTAAAACTAGTTGCCTTCTTTATTGTTATATGTATCTCTTCATTGTTAATTATCATGGTTTCAATTAATTGTTTGTGTTATCCCTTTACTTATTGATTTCCATTATTTGAGACTCTTTCTTGAATATTATTTCCTTTATTATGAGTTAGTCTTATCAAATATCGTGGTTATACATTATTTTCTCAATGTTGAGTTATTTGGTGTTGAAGTTATGAAAGTCGTTAACACGTTGAGGCAATGTTGGTTATTATTGAAACACTTATCCTATTGAATATTTTTTCATCCATTGTTGTTGTTGATATTCTTGTATACGTTGATGTGGAGCCACGGGCTATTGTTGTGGAAACATTGATATTATTGTTATTGGCGAGTTGTGATATGTGGGCACTTGTGGTGTGAATTATTATTGTGATATGATATTGGCGCACGGCGGTATAAGGCTTGGGTTAATGTGAATGTGATGGTATAAGGTGGGACTTATGTGTGTGTCCCTTGTAAGGGAACTACGTGAAGCCACACGGCATTATAAGGTGGGCTAAAGTGCGTGTAGCTATTTCGAGAAAACTGCTTTCAAAACCTATTGTCAAAAGAAAGGCTCACGTGGTGGTATAAGGAAAGATTATGATTGAAATTGACAAATGTGAATATGAGGCGCTACCTCGGTTGTGATTCTTGATTATACGAGGCAGTAGCTCGGTTAGATTTCATTATACACGAGGCGGTACCTCGTTGTGTTTCTTGTTGTTTGTTTCATATTGCAAAGTGTTGTGGGAGGAATATATCTTGGTGCTTCACTCTTTATTGTTATAGTAGTTGTTGTTTGTGCATGATCATTGTCCCACTTTAGTTTCTCCTTTATGCTATTTCTATTGTTCATTCTCGGTACTAGTTCTTGCTATTACTTGTTCTGTATCAGTTATTCATCACTTTCTGTTACTTATCCGTTTTACATTTTTATATTGTCTATTTTATATCCTAGTAAGTATCTTGATTTTTCCTCGTCACTGCTCTACTGAGGTTAGGCTCGATACTTATTGGTACCATTGTGGTGTACTCATACTACACTTTTGTACATCTTTTTGTGCAGATCCAAGTACGTCTGCTCGTATCGGTTAATAGAGGATTGTTGTAGCTGCTGCTTGGGAGACTTCAAGGTATACCTTCTCCACGTCTGCAGGACTCAGCGTCACCTTCCCTATTTACTTCCTATTACAATTTCTTTCGAACGGTGATGTAGTAGTACTCTAGTTGTATTATGTAGAGCTTATGACTTAGTTCCACCAGTTCTGGGGTGTGTATTGTGATATTCTAATTTGGGAAGGCTTTACCTGCTATTCAGTTATTTTCAGTAACTTGTTAGTTTATATCTATTTAGTTATCATTATTTGATAGGCTTACCTAGTCGTAGAGACTAGATGGTATCACGACATCCTTCGGAGGGAAATTGGGGTCATGACACATCCATACACATTTTCGACTTGCTTGATGAATAGCAATTATCACAGCATGATTAGATGAAGTAGCCACGATTGATTTCTTAGTCGATCGCCGAGATATGGCAGTGCCTCCAAATGTAAACACATAGCCTGTTTGAGATCGAGCCTTGTGTGGGTCAGATAAATACCCAGCATCAGCATATCCAACAGGATCAGGACTACAATCGTTGCCAGAAAATAAGCCCATATCGGTAGTCCCTTTTAGATGCCGCAATATGTGTTTGATTCCATTCTAGTGTCTCCTTGTAGGAGTAGAGCTGTATCTTGCTAAAACTTTAACTGAAAAAGTTATGTCCGGTCTTGTAGTATTAGCGAGATACATTAGTGCACCAATTGTACTAAGATACGGTATTTCAGGACCAAGAAGCTCTTCGTCGGAACGGATCCTTATTCACATCAAGTGATCAAACAACTATCGGATTAATTAATGGATGTGCTCCATCCATGTAAAACCATTTCAATACCTTTTCTATGTAGGCAGATTGATGAACAAAAATTATGTTTGCCAAATATTCAATTTGCAAACCGAGACATAATTTTATCTTTCCATGATCATTTATCTTGAATTCCTTCTTTAAATAACGAATTGCCTTTTGGAGTTCTATAGGAGTTCCAATAAGGTTTATGTCATTAACATATACGGTAAGTACAACAAATTCCGATGTTGTTTTATTTATAAAGAACATGGACAAATGGCATCATTTATATAACCTTCTTTTAATAAACACTTACTAAGGAGGTTAGACCACATTCTTCCTGATTGTCTTAGGCCGTACAAAGATCTTTACAATCTAATTGAAAAAATTTCCCAGGACTTTGAATTATGTGCGTCAGGTATTTTAAATCCTTCAGGAATTTTCATGTATATCTCATTATCAAGGGAGCCATTAAGGTAGGCGGTAATCACATCCATTAAATGCATGGAAAGCTTTTCATGGACAACAAAACTAATGAGATAACGAAATGTTATTGCATCCATAATATGTGAATATGTCTCTTCATAATCGACACCAGGCCTTTGTGAAAATCGTTGTGTAACAAGGCATTCCTTATATCTTTGTACCTCATTTTTCTCATTTCTCTTACGTACAAACACCCATTATAGCCAACATTAGCCGTTTGGACTACAAGCCCAAAAACTTCACGTTTCACAAGTGAATCCAACTCAGATTTGATTGCTTCTTGCCATTTTGGCCAATCGTGTCTTTGTCGACATTCTCCAACAGATTGAGTTTCAAGGTCCTCACTATCTTGCATAATACTAGTAGATGCAGCATTATATGCAAAGACATAATCAACCACTATATTCAATCGATTCAAATTTATCTCAATATCAATTGGGTTTATTGATAGTTCCTTATTTTCTTGAGTTTCATGCTTAGTTATTTCCTCATGAATCTCATGATTGGTTAAATCATAGGGTTCTTTATGATATTCTTTCGTAGTGTCATCTTTATCATTTATGTTTCTTTTTCTAGGATTTTGATCCTTAGAACCCAATGGCCAGTCATGCTTTAGGCGTGCTTCTGACTCATTGGCTATGACACTAGAAGATTGTCCAACAGATATATCAATACAGATAGGAATATTCTCTGCAGGGATGTGTGATTTTGTTATCCTTTTCAGACCAGTAAATGCGTCTGGCATTTGATTTTCTATTTTCTATAAATGAATAATATTTTGTACCTTTTTCACAAATAGAGACACGTTGATCAAGGTGAGACAATGATGGATTTTTCCATAAAATTGTCCGTTTGGTTTCACTACTTTCTCCCCCTAATTTTGGGGAAAATGCCTCATAGAATCGACAATCAGCAAATCAAGCAGTGAACAAATCTCCCGTTAATGTTTAGAGGTAGTGAATAATTGAGGGAGATTCAAACCCAACATATATTTCTAACATTCTTTGGGGACCCATCTTGGTGCGATATAGCTGTGCTACAAGCACATATAGTGCGCATCCAAAAATTCTTACATGGGATATATTAGGTTCATGACCCAACACTAATTGCAACAGGGAGTATTTATGATAATTTGTTGGTCTGAGACGAACTAGCATTGCTGTATGCAAAATAACATGACCCCAAACAGAAGTGGGCAACCTCGTTTTCATAAGTAATTGTCTTACTATTAATTTCAGACGTTTAATTAAAGATTCTACAAGGCCATTTTGAGTATGAACATGAGCTACATGATATTCTACTTTTATCCTAATTGATAAGCAATAATTATAAAATGCTTGGGATGAAAACTCATCAGCATTATCAAGTCGAATAGACTTAATTGGATTATCGGGAAACTATGCCCGTAATTGAATTATTTATTCCATTAATTTTGAAAATGCGAGGTTGCGAGATGATAATAGGCACATATGAGACCATCTAGAAGATGCATCTATTTAGACCATAAAATATCTAAACGGCCCACTAGGTAGGTGAATAGGTCCACAAATGTCCCCTTCTATACGTTCCAAAAATGCAAGGGACTCAATTCCAACCTTTGTTGGTGATGGTCTAATAATTAACTTGCATTGATAACAATAAATGCAAGGAAATTCATTATTTAAAAAAATATTTAAATTCTTTAATGGGTGCCCATTTGAGTTTTCTATAATTCGCCTCATCATAATTGATCCAGGATGTCCCAATCGATCATGCCAAAGTACAAAAGTATTGAAATTAGTAATGTTTTGGTTTATGATAGAATGTTTCTCAATTGCACTAATTATTGTCCAATACAGGAAAAAAGATAAATATAGGAACTTCTCAATAACCTTTTCTCTGGCCAGAGACATTCTTGGAAATAATGAGATATTCAAGATTATTCTCATCTATTGTCTCAATATGAAATCCGTTTTGGCGGATATTTTTAAAATTCAACAAGTTCCTCTTGGACTTGGAGGAGAACATTGCATTCTCTATGATAAGTATTGTTTCCTTAGGTAGAGTTATAGTATCTCTTCTAGAGCCTTCAATTAGATTACTACTACCAGAAATTGTAATAACATCTGCCTTACACATACTTAAATGGGAGAAATATTTCTTTGTCACGACCTCAATTTTCCCTTCGTAGGATGTCGCGATGGAACCTAGTCACTAAGACTAGGTAAGCTTGAGCTTCATGAAAAATAACTGAAATAACGATTTACGTCTAAATAACTCAACATAATATGAAGGAAACTCCACAATTCAATAAAACAACTTCACAAGACCCACACGAATACAAGTCACAAGCTCTATAAAGTAGTACTGAATATCCCTATACATCAATGTCTATAAAGGGATAAGGAAATATAATAGTCTAGGTAGAGGGGGTATCACGACCCAAAACCTAACCCGCCATGATGGTGCCTGTCGTGATACTAGGTAAGCTGACATTTCCAAAACACTTTCAACATTTAACATAAATGAATTAAGACATTTAAATAACAAGAGTTTTTTCATAAGAACGGGGTAAACCCAAAGCATAAGTGCGGAAAAATAGCCCGACATCTGGGTGTTATTAAGTCATGAGCATCTATACAACCAGTCTAGAAAAGATTATGCCAAGGAGAACTAGGCGAGTCATCTGAGCATGTCTGAAAGGACGACCCCTGCCATGGTGGAACTGACCCACAGAAGGAGCACTGCTAAATCCACCCTGTCCACGAGGCCTCTTGGCCTCCCTCTCAACCCGCTCCTGGCTGCGAAAACCTCATCAAAAGTATCACCAGACACTCTCTCTAGTCATAAGCAATCGCAACTAAAAAGTGAGGCCATCTATGAATCTCATGATTCTCTCCCTATCTGTGGGAACCAACCAGATAGCATCAGGGGTCAACTCAGCAAATCTCATCTCATACTGTGTCACAGTCATATCGCCCTGATGAAGCTTCTCGAACTGAGGTACGAACTTCTCAATGAATAGACCGTAGAATTGTTGCCATGTAAGGGGTGATGCGTCGACCGGCCTACGCCTCTCGTAAGCCTCCCACCAACTGAAGGCAGCCCGAGAGAACTGAAAAGTACTGAACGAGACCCCACTGGTCTCCAAAATACCTACTGTATGGAGTATCCTTTAACACATGTGCAAGAAGCCCTGCGCATCCTCTCCCTCTGTACCACTGAAAGAAGGAGGCTGGAGTCTCCAAAACCTCTCCAATCGACATTGCTCATCATCGGCATGACAGGAACAACATAATCATGAGCAGCTGCAACCGGCTGGGCTGGTGGTGCCCTCGGTGTCTGGAGGCCCTGTACCACCTTCTCTAGTGTACCGACGGCAGGAGTCTGAGCTCCTCCTTCGGTCTGAGAAGTGGTTGCTATGGCCGGAACAGAGACCGCCTGAGCAAGACTAGTGCACATGGTCAGAATCTCAGCTAAAGCCTCCCGAAGGCCTGGAATCATAATGGACACAGGTGGTGCCTGAGCTGGTCCCACGGGCTCATCCACAACTGGAGCCTCCTCCTAAACTGGAGCAACTAGTGGATCTTCAGGTGTTGCCCTAGCTACGGTGAGAGCTGCACCTCTGCCCCTAATGCGGCCTCTACCACGACCTCGGCCTCTCGTGGCCCTGATTGGTGGTACTGGTGGTTGTCCATCCTGCCCCGTAGAATGCGTCCTCACCATCTATGAGGGAATAGAGCAACAAAAATTTAGTTACCAGAATCAAAAGATTCGCACGACAAGAATTCATGAATGTGAAGTTCCCTAAGGGTTCGGCGACCTCTCGAAGGTAAGTACATACGTCTCCGTACCGATCCGCGAGACTCTACTAAACCTGCTCATGACTTGTGAGACCTATGTCACCTAGGCTCTAATACCAACTTGTCATGACCCAAACCCTAACCTGTCGTGATAGCGCCTATCGTGATACTAGGCAAGCCGTCATTTCCAAAACACTTTCAACATTTAACAGAAATGAATTAAGACATTTAAAATAACAAGAGTTTTTTCATAAAAACGGGATAAACCCAAGGCATAAGTACAGAAAAATAGCCCGCCATCGGGATGTCACGAAGTCATCAGCATCTAAATGTTACAACCCAAATTTGTGTACCTTAGATCATGCCGTAAGTTAGTCGACGTAAATCCAAGAA
>AWOL01S0207829.1:0-15717 GCA_000715115.1 Nicotiana otophora
CACCACGAAACTCCAGGTTTTAGGTAAAGTTTTACGAGGCCTTACAAAAACTAGGCGCACATTCAAAACATGTAGGACTACACATAAAGACAATAAATAGCTCAAGTTAGCCTCCACACATAAGAAACAAATGCAAACGGGAAAATTCTTATAGTAGGCAGTATACAGTTTCATAAGTAAGACGTATTAGAGTCATTAAGTCCTATAGACATGGCTTCTATGTGATTTTGATTTCAAGTGTCGTACAGGCAGTGTTGTTGTTTGCAGATTACAGGTATTACAAACCCTATAGGCATGATCCCTAAATTATTTGCGCAATGAGGCAGTAAAACCGTTTGGAAAATTTAGAATTACCAGCGTTTGATTATATAGACATGCTTTATAGGCGAGTAATTGTATCCTATAAGCAGGATTTCTAATAGTTGGTATTTAAACTTGATTTGATCATACTTATTCCTATAGGCATGTTATCTAGGTGGCAGTATAATAAAATAACAAAAGTAGTCGATTAGTTAATTAATTGGAGCCCTATAGGCATGGTATCTAGATGAGCATTTAGCAAAGACATGCTATCTAATAATTAAACAAGTAGTTATGGTCATTTGGTTCCTATAGACATGCTGTCTAATAGTGCATTGTAGTAGACATGGAAACAGGTACAACACTTACACAAACTAACATGCTTTGAATAGTGCACGGGTATTTGACAATTTAATTGAAGTGTGTTATTTCCTATAGGCATGATTTCTATTAGTGTATACAATTAAAGCACGTTAAACAAATAGCAGGCCGAAGCACACAAATCATATGGACAAGTTTTCTACCTATTTAGGCGGAAATTAAAGTATACCCACTTCCCCCATTTCACCAACTCCCCAATCGTTTGTTTACAAATTATTAGGTCCTCGATAATGAATACAAATACAAATATTACACAAAGAACAACTGCAGGCCCACAAACAAGCCCAAATAAAAGTAGCATATTACTGTCGGGCCTTCAACAAACTCTTTCATTTGAATAGCAGGCCCGGATCCAAACGCATCTCAAAACAGGAGAGTATGTCCATTTACACAACCCAAAGCCACACATGAACTCATATGAAGCCCAATAATTACAATATTGACCACTTAACCAAATAAGTTAATGGACCACACATGGAAATCAACTAAACATCCCTGAAGCAATAGCTCATAGACACAGGATTATGTGACATTTAGGAGGATTCATAAACACATTGACATTTCAGCAGCAAGAGTGGCAGGATTGATTAAGAAAAGAACAGGAAACTAGGAGAATCAATAGACTTAATTTCTAACATGGAAATAGAAACAATGTTAACTCATTAAGTAGGTGATAGCATACTAAAGATAGACATAACACTATGAGAGTTAGGGAGACATTCCATTTGGGGTTAACAGGGTAAACATACTAGACACATACGAGATGAATATGCTAAGCTTTTCCAGAGTCAGTTCAAAATAGAGCACGATCCACAGTTAGCCTAAAAAGCATTTTAAAACCTATGAGTCTAAGTCATGAAGGTCAATAAGAAGCAGGCAAGCAAGCAATCAATAAGAAGCCTAATCATGTTGAGTATAACACAAAGATCCCCAAGTCCAAAGGTGTCATGGCAGGAAGACATATTATCTTAAGGTTAAATAGAACAGGCAGACTCAGAACTTAAGCTAGTTGACTATACATGATCATGGTAACTAAATGTGTTGGGATTCAGTTAGAAGCATAAGCAATAAAAAAGAATGTAGGATTGACCAAACATCACATTGCAGCTCTCAACAACAAAGCAACAGGTTTGGTTAAAACATTACGACAATAATAGGGTTCATGTAAGCAGGTAAAAGTAGGCTCCACATAAAGGAATTATCAAGAGAAGTTCATTAAAGCAAATTCTGGGTAGGAGATGATTGCCTAAGAATTTTAGTGTGAGAATCGAAGATAGGGCATGAGAAAAACTCACAATAAACAATAAGTGATCAGAACATCAGAGCAAACTTAAAGACATATAGAATCACTCAAGCTAAACATATTGAGCATACATTGAAGTTTAAAGTTCAGGCAGGTTGTGACACTAGGAGATTCAGGACTGCAGAATAGCTTTAGAGCAAGTAAAGTTGCCAATGGAAATGACACAATATTGAAGTCATATTGGTTCGCATAATTGAAAAAACATGGATATGCAGAACACAAGAAAATAAGATAGTATTGCAAGAGTCAAGATACTCATGAGTTTGTAGATTCAACAAACAAAATAGAAGACAAGACCAAGTGCCAGGAACAACTTGAATATCAGTAGCAAAGAGAACAACCAAAAGACCTAAATCCTAGTGCGTCAGAGTTCACAGGAGCTCCAAATGAGCCCCGAGCAATGCTCGCACTAGGGAGGTCGATAAAGAGGATTCTGGTGGCCTTGGCTTTCAACCGGCCACAATCAAGAGTGTAGAATAGTATAAAGAGTGTAAGAGTGAGAGAACAATAGTAGCAGTAGTCGTAGTAATAGTTGTTAAGGCTTAGAAGGGGAACGGGGAAAGGGGTTTATATAGTAGTAAGCTTCGATGAACAAACAAGGAAATATAATCAACCAACACGAAAAAGGAAAGAATAGATCTCATGCATACTTAAAATAACAGAGGAATTAAGAACTATGAACCCTAGTTGGAGTTGGATTTTGGGCAAATCGTTCACAAGCCCCAATCACGACAGAATCACCGGAGACATACCATATACAAGAGAAATTTTTCTCTTCTTAAGTGAATAGAACCACAATAGCACCCAGAACCATAGAATCAAATCCAGATCTGTGAGAATCAAACTTTCCAAAAGTATAATAGTAACGAAAGTTACCATAACTGAGTGATAATAGCAAAAAAGGTAAGTACAATCCGCGTATCAACGCGTATAAGGAAGGGATAAGAGAGAATCTCCATGGTCGACTAGGGTTTGGTGTGATTGGAGAGATAGAGAGAATACAGAGGCGGTTGGGCAGGGAAATGGGTCTCTAGGGTTTGGGCGAGGGATTATAAAGAGAGGGGAAGGGTTGTTGTGGGCCGTTTATAATTTAAGATCAACGATCAGGATCGAAGGAGAAGCGGGGCGAGTCATCGAGACAGTCGCGACTGAGTTTATTAAAGAGGGTCGTCTGGTTTGGGCTGGGGGAATTGGGATAAGGATTTTCGGCCATAATTTGGCCCGAAATCAACTCAAAATTGGTACATAGTTTAAATACACGAAATTTGTTAAACATAATTTATAAAAAGTAATTAATAAATAATAAAAATATTATTTATGCAGTAAAATTCTTGAAAATGATAACTTAACTTTATAAAAATATAAAAAATGCCATTTTATCATATATAATGTAGTAAATATAATTATGTATAGAATGTAGGCTATTATTGCAAATATTGTGTAAATAGCTCAAATATACAAATGTAATTATATGAAATGAAGTAAAATATTATAAAACATACATGTGGGTATATTTGGATGATTAAATCATCCCAAAAAAGTTTGAAGGGATAATTAATAGATATTTGAATAATTTAAATGCAAGAAAATTAATTTTAAAGCTTAAACAATTATAGAAAAATACTTATATTACCCCTTGTAATTGGGAAATAGTTCAAAATGATATTTTAAACATATATAGAATATTTTATAAAATATGAAGGCAAAATTGGGTATCAACAACTGTCCCTCCTTACCCGGGAATGAGTGAGGATGATGTGTATTTGACAAAATGGGGGTCGAACCCTGGTTCTTGAGTTGCCTATATATCCCTGGTGTTACGGGAATCAGGATGCGTGTAGTTCTCAATCCAACGGCGAAAGAAACCGACTGAGTTATTATAAGAGTGGTTGTGTGTTTCGAAAAAGGATCTCTTAGATAGTGTAGCGAGTAACGGATAATTTCAGTTGGAGCTATGACGCATATTTGAATGTTACGGATATTCATGATAAATGTTTGGGCGGTTACAGAACAAAGAGTAATCAATTGCCGGTCATTGGTTACGTTTGAGATAATCAAAGGATGTGAACATTGTGAATGGAAACTGGAGCGAGAATTGCTCCCGTTTGTAGAACGGTTACCTCTTGATTTACCTGCAAAACTTAAAACACAATCCGCGTGAATATATAGGGTTATCACAGAAATTTAAATATGATGCAAATTCCCATCAGACCATGAGAGTTGTCTTTGGACGATGAAGATGATGTCCTTCGACCATGACGTCCTGGGACATGAAGCTTATAATAAGGGATTCGCAGGCCATGAAATGATGTCCTCGGTCCATGAGGATGGTGTCTCTGGATGATGACGCCTTTGAATAATGATATGCAGTTTCAAGAGATGCTCAGGCCATGGTATGATGTCTTCGTGCTATGACGATAATGCCTTCAGACTATGACTCCTTCGGACAATGTGGCAACGTTCAGCCCATGAAATGCAAAGATGCGGCGATATCGATCATTTGATAGAGGGAACAAGTGATGCTTAGTCATATACGAGAACGAGACAAGGCAACACTTAGCCTTGTATGTGATGAGGGCAGTACTTAGCCCTATGTAGAGGAAGGCAGTGTGTAGCCTTATGCAATAATGGAGGCAGTGCTTAGCCTCAAGCAAATGTAACGGAGATGAAGCATAGTCTCATGTAAAGAAATGGAGACAATGCTTAGTCTCATGCAAAGAAAGGAAACATTTATCCTCATGCGGTAATGGAGGCCATGCTTATCCTCATGCAATATAGTGGAGACAGTGGGTTAGTCTCATGAAAGGAAAGACATCGTTTAGCCTTATGTAGTAATGAAGGCAATGCTTAGCCTCATGCAATGTAATGGAGGCAGTGCTTAGTCTCATGCAAGGAATGGTAGAGTTTAGCCTTATATAATAATGGAGGCAATGCTTAGACTCATGAAATGTAATGGAGACAATACTTAGTCTTATGCAAGGAAAGGCAGTGTTTAGCCTTATGCAATAATGAGGGCAGTGCTTAACCCTATGCATAGAAAGGCAGTTTTTAGCCTTATGCATAGAATGAAATGATTAAATGTGAGAGGGAAAGTGGCCCTTAGTTTGACGTGTTTGTGCTTGGTGACTTCTTTTGGTGTGAAGATAGCATTCTTGTTATATGTTCGTGGACGTGCTTGTTATGTCCGCTATGCCTCCATCCAAAGGAAAACTGTGAGTTTTGGGGAAAGGTTGGTTCGTGCCTTTGATTCCTCATTTTCCTTTTCTCCACATTCTGATGCTTTGTTCGAGTCACCCTGGGTAACACCTGGATACTACAGAAATGAAAGTTTCAAAAATATGCATTTGTGATAAATCATTTGTGAGAAATGCGATTATTTAAAATATGTGATGACGCATGAAACAAATAATTTTGTCGAATCAGAGATTGTGACACGCTTTGAGACATTGCAACCTTCTAAACTAGGAACTTTGAGGACCCTCCTCAAAATTCTACCCCAGTTTAAATGCATATTCCTGGCAGTACATTTCTTGGCGATCCTTAACGTAATGAGATTGACAAAAACCCGAAATCTTGCCGCGCTTCTCGCCCGTAGAGGAGAATGAAAATTTTATTATGATGTGACCGAACCCACAGGGAAATCAAGTCAAGCGTAGTTCGGGTTACATCAAAAGAAAGTGCAAACATAATCTTAAACATAATATCTCTTGAGGACATCTGAATTGATAGGTTTTGGCCATAGTTCTCCATCCATCTCTGCAAGTATAGGCGCTCCTACTGTCAGTACTCACTGAACCATGTAAGGGCCTTGCTAGTTAGGTGAGAATTTTCCTTTTGCTTCATCCTGGTGCGGGAAGATCCTCTTCAACACCAATTGCCCCAGTGTGAATTGCCTCGATCTAACCTTTTTAATGAAAGCCCTTGCCATACTATTCTGGTAGAGTTGACCGTGACATACTGTGTTCATTCTCCTACTGTCAATGAGAGCCAGTTGCTCGTACCGGCTCTGTATCCATTATGTATCGCTGAGCTCGGCCTCCTGTATGATTCTTAGTGAAGGAATATCTACCTTGGCGGGTATAACAGCTTCAGTTCCATGAACCAGTAGATAGGCGGTTGCCCCAGTTGACGTACAGACTGTGGTGCGGTACCTGAGCAGAGCAAATTATAGCTTTTCATGCCATTGCATGTAGTTGTCCACCATCTTCATGAATATTTTCTTGATGTTCTTATTGGCGGCTTCCACGGCTCCATTCATTTGTGGTATGTTTGCTATAGAATTTATGTGCTTCATCTTGAATGTTGCACACATGGCTTTCATCAGATCACTGTTGAGATTGGCGGCATTATCGATAAAGATTGACTCAGGTATTCCAAATCGACAAACAATACGTTCTCGAAAGAAATTTGCTACGATCTTCTTAGTCACAGCTTTATAGGAAGCGACTTTGACCCATTTTGTGAAGTAATCTCTAGCCACCAAGATAAATGTGTGTCGTTTGAAGCAGCGGGTTCAATTGGTCCGATGACGTCCATGCCCCAAGCAGAGAAAGGCCGGGGTGAACTTTTTGCATTGATTTTATTGGGTGGCACTCGTATCATATCAGCATCTACCTAGCATTGGTGGCACTTCTATACATATTTGATGCAGTCTATCTCCATAGTCATCTACTAATACCATGCCCTTAATATCTTCTTGTCCAGAACGAACCCGTTCATGTGAGGTCCGCAGGTTCCGGCATGTATTTCTTCGAGCAATCTATATACCTCATTGGCATCAACACATCACAACAATCCCAAGTCAGGAGTCCTCTATACATAATTCCTTTGTTATGAAATAAGTGGTTGACCAATCTTCCAAGCATGCACTTCTGAGTGTGTGTAGCATTTCCTGGGTATTCTCCTTTCTCCAAATACTCCTTGATATCATGAAACCATGGATTTCCATTGAACTCTTCTTCAGCATGAGCAAAATAAGTTGGCTACTTATGAATCTCTATCAGGATAGGATCAATGGAATTCTTGACTTGATGTTGTATCATGGAAGACAAAGTAGACAACGCATCTACGAACTCGTTCTAAATCCTTAGGACGTGTTTAAATTCTATCTTTGGGAACCTCTTAATCAAATCTTGCACACAATGAAAGTATGGCAATACTTTAGTGTTCTTGGTAGCCCATTCTCCAAGTACTTGGTGTACTAATAAATCTAAATCTCCAATTACCAACAACTCCTGAACATTCACGTCGATGGCCAATCTGGGTCCCAAGATGTAAGCCTCGTATTATGCCATATTATTGGTGTATGGGAACCTGACCTTGACGGACACCAGGTAGTGTTGACTGATTTTTGATAATAAAACAACCACGATGCCCACTCCCTTAAAGTTTATGGCTCCATCAAAAAACATTATCCAGCCTTCATATGTTTCCGAAATATCTTCCCCCACAAACGATACTTCTTCATCGGGAAAATATGTCTTAAATGGTTCGTATTCTCCGTCTACAAGGTTCTCTACCAGGTGATCGGCCAATGCTTGCCGCTTGAACGCCTTCTGAGTCACATAGATGATGTCGAACTCACTTAGCAATATCTGCAACTTTGCTAACTTACCCATAGGCATGGGTTTCAAAAAGATATATTTTAGTGGGTCCATCCTTGGTATGAGATATGTAGTGTATGCACACAAGTAGTGTCTCAGTTTCTAGGCTATCCATGTCAAAGCGCAACAGGTGCACTCCAGCAAAGAGTATCGGGCCTCGTAAGCTGTGAACTTCTTAATCAGATAGTATATCATATGCTCTTTTCTCCCGGTTTCATCATGTTGCCCAAAGACGTAACCACAGGCTCCATCCAACACGGATAGGTACAATAGTAAAGGTTTTCCGAGTTCTAGTGGGACCAACACATGCGGCTTAGATAAGTACTCCTTGATTTGGTCGAAAGCCTTTTGACATTCTTTGGTCTAGCTCATTGCAGCATCTTTCCTTAGCATTTTGAAGATTGACTCACATATTACCATTAACTGTGCTATAAAATGGATGATATAAATGAAGCGTCCCAGAAAACTCATCACATCCTTCTTGTTCTTTGGCGGTGGCAAGTCCTGAAGAACTTTGATTTTGATGGGTCTAGCTCAATACCGCGACGACTGACGATGAAACCCAGAAACTTCCCAACAGTGACCCTGAAAGCACATTTTACAGGATTTAGCTTCAGGTTGTACTTTCGAAGTCGATCGAAAAACTTCCTCAGATCTGCTATGTGATTCAAACTCCTCTTAGATTTGATAATGATGTCATTCACGTACACATCTATTTCTTTGTGTATCATATCATGGAAAAGAGTAGTCATAGCCCTCGTGTAGGTAGCCCCGATGTTCTTCAAACAAAATGGCAACATTTTGTAACAGTATATTACCCATGGCGTGATGAAGGCTGTCTTTACGGCGTCCTCTTCGTCCGTCCAAATTTGGTGATATCCTATGAAGTAATCCAAAAAGGATTGGAGTTCATGCTTGGTGTAATTGTCGATCAGTATGTGTATGTTGGGCAATGGAAAATCATTATTAGGACTTGCTCTGTTCAGATCTCGATAGTCAACGTACACTTTGACTTTCCCATCCTTCTTTGGAACCGGCACAATGTTGGCAAGCCAAGTTGGGTACTCGACCACTCAAAGGACATTGGCATTGATTTGCTTAGTAACCTCTTCCTTTATCTTCAGACTCATAACTGGCTTGAATTTCCTGAGATTCTGCTTCACCGGCGGACATGTAGAGTTAGTAGGTAGCTTGTACGCTACTATGGATCTGCTCAACCCTGTCATGTAATCATAGGACCATGCAAAAATATCCTCATATTCCTTTACAAACCTGATGTACTCTTCCTTCTCCGATGGCGATAGATGAATGCTAATACGAGTTTCTTTGACTGTTTCCGAAACTCCTAAGTTAACTGCCTCAGTTTCTTCCAAATTGGACTTTGGTTTGTTCCAAAAATTCTCTACCTCTTTGATAATTTCCTCAGGTATTATATCATATTCCAAATCTTCCGAATTACTTTTCTTATGTTGCGTTGTCTCATTACATATCACAGTCGTAGGTTTATCAGGATTTGTAATGATTACGCTAAAAAGAATGTAGAAAGATAATAATAAATAAACGAAAAGCAATAATGCATTAATAAAACTTAAAATTGTCAACAAGTACAACTCGATGTCCCAAATAATTATTTCAAAACAAAACACTGAAAATGTCTTAAATGCCTAAAAACAGTTTTAAAATAAATCATGCTAATTCTACCAAGGCTACCCAGGTACTCGGCGAGCCCGGGATGGTCCAGCAGTCTAGTTCTTGAGAACACCTCCTTCTCCTACTATATGAATGGTAAGGTCTTCCTCCTCCTCCTATAAGATTGCACTGCAATCCATATCTTCCTCATCCAGAAATAACTTCCTCTTACCGGCCAAAACCACATCTTCCTTGGATCCCCAAATTATATCAGTGTGGAAGAATGTTTGGTGCAGCGGTGGTATGGGTTATTCCAATGGATAGTAAGAGGCACGCCACGGCGATATCCAATCCTGATTTTCTTGCACGGTATATTCATACTCGAGACCAGTGCCATGATATTTTGGTCCTATTGGTTCTATGCTCCCTTGACGTTTTGGGCCAAGAACCTTGAAGGTTCATACCCCAACCACATCAGTATGCTCTCTATTTTATTACTCCACCATCGGCCCTAGTCAATTACATTTACTGGCTTAATGATGTGGTATATTTCTCCTCCCAATTTCCTCATGTTTTCGATAGCTGGCACAGTCTAGTTGGTATAGATATGGTTACTTCCATCTCCGTGAATAATCACCTCTAGATAATTCCACTCGAACTTTACATCCTGGTGCAGAGTAGAAACGACCGCCCTAGTTGTGTGTATCCATGGTCGTCCCATTAATAAGTTGTAGGTGGAGGATATACCTAGCAACTGGAATTCCACGTTGAACCAGGCTGGGCCCATCTGTAGATCAAGGTTGATTTCTTCGATAGTCGCTCTCTGAGACACATCGAACGCCTTCACATTCATGCTTCCCATCTGTATCTCATGTAGGCCTTTACCCAGTCTTTTCAAAGTAGTCAGCGGACATATGTTCAGGCTCGAACCCCATCTATCAGAACCCTGGCAATGAACTTGTCTTCATATTTCACAGTGATATGCAATGCATTATTGTGACTCAACCCTTTCTGGCAGTAGCTCGTCTTCATGGAAAGTAATCTTATGACTCTCCACTACATGCCTTACTATATTATCCATCTCCCTACTAGTGATACAGGTAGGCGCATAAGCTTTACTTAATACCTTCATCAAGGCATTCTTGTGTGCATTTGAATTTTGCAACAACGATAAGATGGATATCTGGGCGGGAGTCTTGTTCTAGTGATCAAAAATAGAGTATTCCCTCGCATGTACCTTCCTCCAAAGATCACCAGTGTTTGTCTCCACGAAAATTAGCTTAGATGTGGTCTTTTTGCTTGTTCCTTCAAGATTCTCGAGTGTATAAACTCTGCCAGTTCTGATCATTCCTTGCGCAACACCTGTCTCTTCCATCTTGGATTTTCTTTTTCTTCTCGTCTCCACCACATAATCCCATGGGACAGTATCAGACTTATAAGATGGTGTTGGAGCTACTATCACAGTGAAAGCGTAGCAACCTCGACCTCTAATGGTGCCTAGGTTTGCACCACAATCGGCGAGAGGGTGATAGGAGATGTTTTGGGAGCATCCCCCTCTCGAATAAGTCCGATAGATCCCTCCTGATCCCATTCTTTATCAGTTTCTATCACATTCACTCCTTCACTCCTATGATCAGGAAGAGGGTTATTGCGGACATTCAGCATGGACTCCTTTTCGTGTATAAATTTTATGTCAGTTAGCTTCTGTATCTTGTCCTTCAACATGCGTCATTCCTCAATAGTATGACCCTTTATGCCCGAATGGTAGGCACAAGTCTTGTTGGGATTAACCCACTAGGAAGAGTTTTCAACAGCAACAACATGAATGGGAGTGACATAACTAGTGGCCTGCAGTCTCTCATATAGTTGGGCTATGGGCTTAGTGATCGGGGCGTATTGTCTGGGAGCTATGCGGTCAACGTTCGGTCATGGTTTAGGGTAGTTTTGGCGGCAGGGTATTGGTATTTCAGAGGCGAGGGCTGGTATGTGGGTGGAGATGTTTGGTAGGTGATAGGAGACTTAGGGCCCTGGGCTACCATTACGGCACCCACTTCCTTCTTCTTCGAAATACCTCCTGACTGTAAAGCTTTGTTGGTGGCTTGCAGCGCCTTGAAGTTGGTCACCATACCGCTCTTCATCCATTCTTCTATCCTTTCTCCCAACTTGATGATGTCGGAGAACTTGTGATTCTCTATAACCATCACTCTTTCATAATATTGTGGATCCTGAGCTCTGACGAAGAACTTGTTCATTTGTTGTTCTTCCAGTGGCGGCCTTACCTTGGCAGCCTATGATCTCCAATGAGTAGCATACTCGCGAAAGGTTTCTGTTGGTTTCTTCTTGAGGTTCTGGATATAGAAAACGTCTGGCGTATTCTCTGTGTTGAAACTAAATCTATCCATGAAATCATATGCCATGCTCACCTAGTTTGCCTTCTTCTTCGGATTCTGGATAATATACCAAGATAAAGCATCTCCTGTAAGACTTCGCATGAACAGTTTCATGCGGATTTGTTAATTCTCTCCCACTCCTACAAGCTTGTCACATTAGGTTCTCAAATGCACCTTAAGATCACCGATGCCATAAAACATCTCAAAATTAGGAGGTTTGTAACCCTATGGCAGTTCCACATATGATTGGATACACAAGTCTTCATCGTTCAAACCTTCGATGCCCTTCCCTCCTTCAACACTCTGGACTCTCCATGTCAGTTTCTTTAGTTCCTCCAACATGTTTCGGACGAGAAGATCCTTCTCAGTTGATTCGGGTATGTATAGGGTTTGTTGTGGGCTATGGGCTAAGGCTTCCCTGTATATTAGGTTTCCTTGATGTGTTCCTAGGACTTGAGTATAAGGATGATCATTGATCGAGGTTTAAGGGGGATCGGGGGTGAGTTGTGGTGCGTTTTGAGGAGTGTGATAAGTGGTGGTTTGCAGATACTAGATTAGGTGATGGTGGTATTGTTGAGGGGTTTACACTGATCGGGGGGGTTAAGGTTTGGAGAGGGTACGGGATTGTGAAATGGTGCATTGAGGGAGGATTTTGTGGAGCCATGGGTGGTGGATTTTGGGTTTGGGTGTTTTGCGGTGGTGTTTGGTTCTAAGTGGTTGTGTTTTGCTGGTTGATGTCAGGAACATTTGGATTAAGGGAGAGGTTTGCAAGATTTTGGACCTACTCAAACTCACCTTGTAGCTCCAAGATTTTATGTTTCAACCATAGAAACAACTCATTATGTCCTGGCATACTTCTTCCATCTGAGGTTTCAACATTTTCTGCCATGGTAGCATTGTCTTTCCGATTACCACTTAGATCATCCATCTTCCTTTTGCCTTTGCCTTTGCCTTTTCTTTTCGGGTCGCTAGGTAGAGGATGAGGTGGAGGACCTCTGGATCTGGTGTGGTATGCTGATGATGC
Source organism: Nicotiana otophora (assembly GCA_000715115.1). Classification (NCBI taxonomy): domain Eukaryota; kingdom Viridiplantae; phylum Streptophyta; class Magnoliopsida; order Solanales; family Solanaceae; genus Nicotiana; species Nicotiana otophora. Next base: position 12,631 of record AWOL01S0207829.1, read on the forward strand.
CTGAATGCACGAACCAACCTTTAGGAATGGGAGTAATCAAAATAAAGAAAAACAAAGGTAACCAAGTCAGTAAGACGAAGTAAAAGAGTGTTTGCAATATTTAAGCAGGTATCATGTAAGGTCATGCAATAATTCGCGTCCTAATTTGGGGACCTCATTGTGCCTGAGGTAGGCCTAAGTAACACATAGACTTAGAGAAAATGCATGCCAACGTTGCCTCATTCCACTAATGCAAAAATAAACCAAATCAATCTTTCACTAAATCGAAATAATAATTGTAAAGTCACAAATGGCATTAAGCCTTATTACATCGAAATCTAACGAAATCTAATCTAGAAAGCAGTAAAGATCATTATCTCCTAGTCTACTTGGTACCCCAAAGAACCTTCTTCATGCTTGGCTCTTTTGACTCCATCAATCACATTTCCCAGATCACGTATGTCGAGTAGCAAGTAAGCCATTGCCAGCTTCCCTCCTTCATCATGGTCCATGCCTTGACAATCCCAAAGCCTCTTTCTCATCTTCCCCTCTAGCTCCATAAATCCTTGCTCTAGATGCTCTAACCTCTTTATCGACTTATTTGAAATTTCCTTCCATTTCCTGATCGCCTCCATATCCATCTTATGATGTTACAAATACTTAGCTTCAGATTCAAACACTCTTTTACGTAGTCTCTTGTACTTCACCTGTGCCTCAGCCACATTATCGATGATCCTATCTTTTAGATTGACCCCCGGTTTGACATCCCCGACTATGTCGTCTTCCAACCCTGAGAGATAGTCTCTCCCTCCACCATGATCTTTTGATTCCATATGTATTGGGCTTCAAAATTGAATGGGAAGACATCTCCTTTGGAATTTGCTTTATACTGAACCATGTTGGAAATCCTAGGTATGACTTATTTCCTCCCAGCTTGCCTCATTACCCTTATACGAGCATAAGGGTAGATGCCTCGCATCCCGATCAATACTAAGTGAGTGGTCCCTTATGACCTGATGATGAACTTGCTACTAGGAAAGCACTCAAACGTCCAATGCACTTTCTCGTCTGTCAGATTACTAAAGAAACGCACCCAGCCTACAACATTTTCAAGCTTTGCGAACCTATCTGGAATGAATGTCATCTTCTTTGGATGATGATTGGCTATGTAGTCATTCAGCGGCCTACATAGAAGCTCCTGGCGATAGTCTCCCCTCTGAAAATATTCTAGCAGCCAAACTTATAGTAGGAGATTACGACCCTCGAAATGTCCGAACCCATGCTTGCACTGATCCAAAGCAAGTTACATCTTGGCTAAGATCATCGGGATGATAGGGTATTTCTGCCCCTCGATACCCTTCATTAAGGTCCTGGAGACCATGGCTAAGCGAATGTGAATTCTTCCCCCTTGCATTAGAAATATTAACAAACCCAAGAAATAGACTATGAAGACATAGACCCGGGGGTGTACCCATCCCAGAGAGGTAATGGATAGCTCCTCATGATGCAGGCGATATGATTTTCTATGCCCATACCGCTCATATAGAAATTCAAAGGGGATGTATGATTTCATCAGGCACACCAGTTCGTCATTCTTCTTAAAACCCAACATCTTCAAAAAAACCACATGGGGTGCAATTTTCTAGCACTAATAGACCCTGACTATCCCATGGTAACTTGACGAAGACCCCTATTTCTTCCAGGAGAAGAGTCATTTTTGTATTGCCAAATCGAAAAACAACTCTCTTTTCATCCAGAATATGGTGGCTGCCTCAATTAGTCCCCTGTTAGGTTGGATATTCAGCAAAGATGGCAAGTTACCCAGTACTCTCCTCACATGGTTTCTGTCACATGGTGCAAGGTCGTTCCACCAGTCAATTAGCAGAGGCGGGATATTCTGGACCATACTAAACCTGGGGATTTTGTGCTTCATTTTCTACAAACAGATAAAAGTTAGCCCTTTTACCCTTCTAGATTCAACTATTTGCACAATAATGGTCAATATATTGGCACATTTTATCCAAGTAATGCACATAATATGATGGTGTCCTTTGGGATAATGGAAATCTCGTTGGACTTTGGACAAGCTTTATCTAAGCGGGTTGATGCGTCAATGACGTCTCAATCCATACTAGGTTTAGCATGATGCATGTACATTTAATATCAGAGTGTGGTTTCTAGAAGGTCTAGACTAGTACTCTCAAGTGGACAGCTTAAGAGGGAAAGGTACGGGACCGTCGACTACACCGCTAATCAGCTAGTCTACCGCTAATATGCCTTTTCGATTTAAAAAGGGTGTTTTTAGGGCATGGACACTTATCAAGTGCCGCTATGTTGATAATGAGCACGAATGGAGTATGATGCGGGAAACATGCTTTATGAAAAAATAGTAACATGTTGCCAAATATTTGCATGCTGAAAGTGCGTAAAAACAGTAAGTAATATGAACAGGAGAAAGAAAAGAAAAAAGGAAAGATAAAAGAGATAAGTCATTTTAACTCATAAAATTGTGCGAGAACATAATTAAATAAAGCAAATAGGGAGATAGGGACGGAAGAGACATGATATAGCAGTCTTAAACGAGATGAGGAAAATGGAGAGGGGATATACATGCCATAGCAGTTTAAGAAAATAAAGGAAATAAAGAGAGGATTTACATGTCATAGCTGTTTTAAGCAAATAAAGGAAATAGAGAGAGGATGTGCATGTCATAGCAGTTTAAGCTAGTGAGGAAAATAGGGAGGGGATGTACATGTCATCAAATAATCCATTAATCCGCATAAGCCAACTTCATTATGGTAAGAGCCTAAGTATATCCCAGTAGAGTCGCCATGCTGTCGCACCCTTTATTCTCTCGAAAGCGGGTTTCGGCATGTGACAACTCTTTTAAATGGGTATTAAAAGAACAGAGTCGTCACGTAACGATTTTAAGGTGCGTTAGGGCACCTATTTGCGAATAATTATGTTTAATTAGTCTACGTCACCAACGATCGAGTAAGGGCTCAAATTACCTCAAAGAAAAGGTGTTAGGCACTCTTTGAGGTCCACAACTGTGGGTCCCGGCCGAAATTTATGCTATGTGGGATAATTGGATTATAGTTGTCCTAT